>APFE030657611.1:0-14651 GCA_000404065.3 Pinus taeda
CTTCCTTTGATAATTGTTTGTGAATGTTGTTTGATTTATTTTAATCTTTATTAATTTCTTTTCATCAAACAAACATCAAAAACATAAACATGAAGATCACAAAAAGCAAAAGAACACAAGATATAGGCTCCAAGCCAGGGCAAAACCCCTCCCAGGGGAAAACCCAAAAAAATTCTCTTCTTATAAAATAAGATCAAAGTGAGATATCCAAGACCCATGACCATAAGAAAAATTCAACCTCTAGATGCCAAGCCAAACCTTCCATATGTTCAACATATCCATCAACAACAAGAGACCAACAAAATATGTAGCAACATAAATAATCTTCAAGGCAAAACTTTTATTATTTCAATCTTCCTTCCCACAGAATTTGACCCTCCTTTTCTTGTATTTTCTTTAGTATTTTAGGCCAAATCCTCCAAAGTTATGTGTCAAAAATGAGCTCAACTCGCCCTCTATTTATATTGTTCAGAGGAGTTTGAATAGACATGTCCTTTGGGCAGAGCCTACATGATAGGTAGGGATGACTTGACATCTTGATGGATTTTTAACTCAAATTACAATTTTAAAAAAATATTTTTCTTTTTGTTTTCAAAGTCCAAATGGGACTTGAATCTTTGACTCATGCAAAATATTCTTTTTAATTTGACAAACCCTATAAGCATGAAGAAAATTCTTGACCTAAATTATTGTAGAAATTTGATCATAATTGCATCTGCTCAAGAAATTTAATCTAAAATTAAGAGACACAATTCTACTCTACTGATCTTTGGAATTAAATTCACAATTTAGAACAACATGCATAGACATGCAATAAGAAAAACCACAAATACACTATGATTTATAGGGGAACCCAACTAGGGAAAAACCCCTCAAGCCTGTTTGCATTAATCAATGAATTGTGAAACTATCACAATTGCTAGCTCCAACTTTGAGCTCAACCTGCAAAAGAATAATTGTTCTCCTGCTTGATGAACAAGCTCTGATCAACACTTAGCCAAATATTTTCTCACCAAGGTCAATATTTCCTTGCACAAATCCCGAGGAAATTATCCCCTATTCTTTAGGAATTTCCCCCAAATTGATTGTGCAATTCCCAAGGATTGATCACTGATTGCATGCAACACTTGTACACTCAACACTAGTTTACAACTGATGTTACACTGCCTTGGAATCTCTACCACAACTGAGAAACTCAAATTCCTTGCATGAATGAGTTATTGTTGGTTGATTGATCTGTTAACTAGATGATCTATAAGTTATGCTATTTTCCCACTGCACAACTGACCTCCAACTAGTTCTATTAACTATTAGAACTAGTTTAACTAAGTATAATTGGAAATAAATGAACTGGCTTGCTATAAACTAGAAATCACACATGCATAACTGAAATCCAAGCCCCATAACTGGAATTTATTGAGCTAACTGAGTGACAAGAGCCATGTCAGCTCAGTTAACTGCCTCCAAGTTGTCTATTGATGTGGAAATTTCGAATTTCCTCAATTTGACCAAGGTTAAGCCAAATTTAGCCTTTCTTGCTACAATTGTCAACAATGACTAATTGAATTGTGCATGAAACCCATGCTTGAAAAATAATATTTCTTTTTATTCTTTTGCATTTTTCATAAAATATATAATGACATAAGTATTATGAAGACTGAACCTAGTTACATTTTTCAATATTAAGTTGGGTGAGATAGGCTAATAAATAGAAACTTAATAGATTAAGCCCACCATTTATGGGATATGGTGGAAATAAAGGTAGATTTTTTAAGACCATCTCGCCCATTGAATTTGAAGATTGATTTTCTTTTAACATCTTTGATATCACTACCAATGAATGACAAGAAATTTAATCAGGCGATATAAATGTTGCGCTTTGAAATATTGTGATCATGACAAGTGGCATGCAACCAATAAATAGTGTCAAGTGACAGAATGTGTTGGAAGTGACAAGAGTGGAAGAAGTAGTTGTGTTGAACAAGAGGTGTGTAGATTCAAGGATGTGTGCAAAAGGGGGTATGTGCAGGAGAACAAGTGTGCAGAGGGAATGCGTGTGCGGAGCAAGAAACACAAACTTTCTTTTACACAAATGAAATTTGGCTAAGTATAAATAAACTTAAGTGAGCAATTTTGAGGGTCAACATACACAAGGTAAGGCCAAAAGGAAATATTTAATTTATAATCGTGTTGGAAAAGAAACACATGGATTTAAATTTGAGTGTAAATGATAAATAATAAAGTTGTGGTGAATAAATTAGGAAGAGGTAATAAATGATTATTTATCTTTTTTGCTACTGCATTATGACCCCATGCTAAAGTGAAGTTCCCATTATGCTCTACCACTTTCTAACAGGGTAAATACTGTTGCAAATTAGCAGTGAGGTTTTATGATAAATGTTCTTAAATGGCTAGAATACATTTCTTTTTTTAACTAAATTTTGATCTTTACTCTTAGGCCCAAAGTGAAGTTCCCTTTCTAACAATGTAAATCTAACTAAAGTCAAGGTTTTAAAATAAATTTTGGTTTGAACCTGCCAAGAAATGGGTAGTAATTTAAATATCATTTGCATTCTATTATGGATAACATTTATGTATGATGATGAGAACATGCATGCATGTGCGAGGATTTGTGTCGAAGTGGACTTAGGGAAAGGCCTTTCGAAGGCAGTAAAGATCAAAGTAGATCAATGGATGCACATACAACAACTGGAATATGAGCAGATACCATTCAAATGCAAGGTATGTCATGATTACGATCATTTTGCAAATAGATGTCCAAAAAAACAAGAAAGTGAAAACCTAGAAGAGTCTGAAGCAAAATGGGAACAAGTTAAAAAGAAAAAATTGGCAAACAAACAACCCCCTGATCCTTCTCCATCATCCCCCATCACAACCAATCCCCCCATAATCCCTTCATCCTTCATCAATCCCAACCCTTTTGGACCCCTTGATGACCCTACTATACCTCCTTCATCCCCCTCCTCTCCCCCATCTCTCCCCATCCCATACCCTCATCTCCTCGATCCTTATTACCCATCGCAACCCCCCTCCCCCATCAGTGGATAAAATTCTAACAAGAAACTAATCTAAGGAATCTCTCCATGATCCAAAATGGATACTAGAAAACCCTCTAAGTCTTCAAAATCTTCTAAATATCAAAATTATTGCAAATGAAGAACTCTTAGAAATGGCAGGTTACACTATTGAGAGTGAAAAACATGAAGAAATAGTGGAAAAATAGAGTATTAGAGGCCAAAGAAACGATGCATAGGAGCCGTCGGATCTGGCCAATCAACGGTCTAGATCCGATCGACATATCGTAATCAGCGGAGGCTATCGGAGGCTACCATATGAAATATGTGATAGTGATCAATGCGGGTCAACAAGGACCATCGATCAAGCGCATAGATCGATGACCCAGGTTAACTCGCAATATCGTGATCGACATATTACAAAGGAGCGCTTACAAACGTCCTGAGGTCTACGTGATATGTGATTGTGATCAATCGCATTGCAATATCGCATCAGAGTAATACAACGAAGCGGGGCAGATGTAAATATGACTTGAAATAGCGAGACCCGATGGGGTTATATATGATATTTAACATATTTTGAGATTTGGAAAATGACATTTTTCTATGTATTTCACATTTTCACCAAATAAATGAAATACAAAGGAAATACGCCTGATGCGATGAATCCAGACCCGAAAGGGTTTATAAATGCAAATATATATTATTTGAAGTCCTCCATAAAGCCATTCGATGGTATTTTCAGTGTTTTAATGTGTTTTTACAAATACAAAGGAAATGTGAAGGGGGCGATATAACGGACCTGTTGAAGCCCCGAAAATCAAGTCGACAACAAGGGGGATACCCCCCTAGTCCGAACCTTGGTTGGCATCTCCTTATCCGTTTGGTATAGTGGGTCCGATTGGGGATGACGAGACCAGTTTCCCGATCTTGGGTGTGTGTGTGTGTGTATAGAGTTGAACTATGCTGATCTAAGAGTATTTTAAAGCTAATCTAATTCAGATTCTTTAAACTAACTCTATGCTATTGTAATCTAGTGAGAAACAACATATCAAATCTATCTAACCCGGGATTGTATATCTTCCATTATGCGATCTAAAAAGATTTCGAATAATAACTGGTAAAAAAGATCATTCAGCCATTATAAGAATAGAAATCATTAAAGATAAACCACTTTGCATAAGAAGTTAGGCAAAATAGTTGTAAACAACATATCGCATAATAAGCCATTCATATGTCACACATAAACAATATGACTCCACCGTACAAAAGTGCCAAATGATAACCCATACATTCATGCAGTAACATATAAACAACTGAAACTGTAAATCACTTAAAGAATATAAGTAGACATTTCCAAGAGATAAAAGTACCATTTATGACTAGTTCTACCCATAAGCTTCAAGCAAAAATGATCTATCTCTACTTGTTCTAAAATCTACCAAGAGTACAGAAGTGCAACATCAGTAGCAGATATCAAAATGCAAGTAAAAATAAATCTCGATCCATCCATTCATCAAAACCTCCTCTGAGGGTGTAGAAGTGCATGCTCTAAGGATAAGTTTTTGGCAAATCTCTGGACCCTTCTCTAAATGAATGAGAAGAGTTAAAATACTACTTCCTAATTCTAATAATAGTGTTTTTACAAAATTTTAGGATACGGCTCTCAAATGACCATCCTTTTCCTAATCTAAACAAAAAGAAACAACAAGCTACTAAAAATAAGCTACTTCTGAATTTGGTCCTTAAAACTGCAAGTTTTCATCATGGATTTGAGAAGAGTCGGTTGGCCGACTTCTGCGCTGAGCTGGGCTGCACAAACAGAATCTATGAGAGCTGGCACTACTTTCTCGGCTGAGTTTATGATGCATATCACCGTCATCCATTGACTGTGTGTCTTGATTAAGTATGCCCAATAGCACTCCCAATTCAACCTATTCAATGCCTAGATCGCTTTTCCCTTTTCCTGGGCCTTCTCTTTCCATTCTGCCTCTATTATTGACTTGTTTGGTAGGTATCCCTAGGTGGTTTCTGTGATTAAGTTGGCTCTGTGTAAATTTTCATTTACATAGTCTATAAGAACGCTCGCCTGTGTCGCCGCTGCCTCTGCCGCCTGTTTTGCCTGCTTGATTTGATCGTCCCATTTGTTAAAGAGAAATTCTTTATGGCTTTCATTTATTCTGGCTGCATTTGCTCTCTACCCTTCCTCTCCATCCTGCCAAGCTAGATACTCTGTCACTCGTCTGTCAACCTGGTCGTAGTGACTTCGCAAGTCTCTCACTTGATTGGTGAGTTTGTCGCTCAGCTCGCAATAGTGACTCCACTGCGATATTTTACGTCCCAACTCTTCCTGTTGTTGCAGAAGTTGCTCATTTAAGCTAGTAGACTTTGAAACGAATTCAGAAATCTTGGGCTCGTCCTTGTGTATTTCTTGTAAAGCTTGCAACTGCTTCCCTTTTTTGTCCAGGCTTTTCTGATAGCTTAACTGCATTTTCTTAAAATCTTCTTGTAGTTTCTCGAGTTGTTTGGACGCTTCATTACTGGCATTGGCTTGTTGTAGCTGTTGTTGTAGTAGCTGTATTTGGTTTTCTTTCTCCCTCAACAGTTGCTGAACTTCCGACGCTTTGTCGATAGTCGCAGAAGCATATGGTCCTGCGATTTGAGACGACTTCGTGAGATTTTCTATCGGGTTGTTGTTAGGGTCTTTCCATAAGATGTCTAAATGTTCAGTGTCCTCTGACAGCGTATTCTCCAACTTTCTCTTCTTTCTTTGTCTCCTCACCACTGCTTTATGTTGAGGACTATAGAATACATCCAGTGGGGGAATTTCCTCTACACTAAGTAGAAGCTTAGAAGGCGGAGCGATATGACTGTGCTCCGTTTTTGAGACACTACCGACCATGATTGAAACCATTCCTTCTGCTACCTGTGCATCGCTCACAGGTGTTCTTGGGACTTGCCCTTCAAGGCTGATTAGCTCGTTGAGATTTTCCCACTCTTTATCGAGCTCTGTCGTGACGAGTGGCGATTCAATGACGGGAGGAGGGACATCTCTTAGTGGGGAGGCGATAATTTGCAGTTGCGACATTGCACTTGACTGAGCAATATCCTTGGCTGTTTCTTCGCCTTTTCCTTGGTCGCTTGTAGACTTTTTAGAACGTTCAGGTGTTCCTTGGGCAGCGTCAGATTTGGATTTGGAAGTAGTGGAGTTTCCGCTGAGGCTGACACTGGGAGTATGCTCTCTGGTGAGCAGGCACAACTTTTCTAGGGGTACACTGGCTAGCCTTCTTTCTCTGAATAACAAATATCTTTCATGGTCATATGGGAATAACCTTGACTTAGCTTCTCGCAAAACTTCCTGGAATGAACTTTTATTTTGAAACAAGTCGTCAGATAAATCTTTCTTTCCGGCGAACACTTTTATTCTCACACTTATAGTGAAATCATGGGCAACATTATTTAGGTCAAAAGGTCGAGCGGGGAATTTAAATAATTGTAGGGACGTCACATTCCCTACTTCGGCAAAAGCATGTCCTACATCGAACAATGAGAAGGCCCCACAAGCTACAGGAAACTGAGGCCATATGGCCTTCTTCTTGTCTTTTAGCTCTTTGGTTAGTCCGCCTTCTGAGCAAGTCTGATAGGAAATTTCCCTAGCCAAAAGCTTGTCGGGGACATACAGAGGTAGGACATGTGGAGGTACAGTGCTCCCAAACACTCTAATATAAGTGAACCATTCTTCCCCGAACCATCTCGTGACGGGGATGATGTCTATTTGCGCTTTGGGTGAGAACCTCGGGGGTTCTTCACCATACATCATCCTATATAGGGGTAAGATGAGCCCGTGGCAAATCTGATAGAAGTGAGGGGCAAACTGTGAATCCCATAATACGTTGTGATAAACATGAATGGGTGACGGGTCCTGGGTAGTCCATTTCCAAGCCATAGTTGGAAATTTAGATACATATAAAATAGAATCCATAATGTAAGCAGACAGATAAAAAGGAGGATAGACCCTTTGTGACAAGGATATCTTAGACCGGTAATTTATGATAGCAGTGTATAAATTATCAGAAAATATTTTGGCCCAATCCACGAGATCGGCATTTGTGGCAGCGTCTATGAGTGGTAGACATTCAGATGAAAATTTATTTATGTCTGGCATCCCAAACAGCCTGCACAGCATGGCCGCAGCAAAAAAATATGGAGATCTGAGAGAACCAGTGCTGTACATACCATTTTTGTCCCTTTTTAGCGGCTTCTCTCTTCTGGTCCATTCTTTAGTGGTTTCTGCCAGGTTTGGGTTCTCTGCTGCAAATTTCTTGACAAATTGCATGTTGTAGGTTGTCTGAGGCTCAGGAAGATGATACATAAACTTTAAGTCTTGCGCGGCGAATGATCCTATGAGCCCATGCCCTGGAGCCTTGAATTGTTTGCCTTGTAACTCTGCATTGTCAAGTATCCATCTGATCATATATGTATACGGCAAAATCTTGGGTCTAGCTGCTATTCGGTGAAGAAATGAACATGCCAACTCTTCTAAGGATGCCTCGGAAGAGTTTTGTGATCCCGCGGTGCTATCAACCTTCATTACTCTAGGCTTTTCCTCCTCCAGTAGCCTATACATGCCTTCCCAGGTCGAAATTCCTACATCCCTATTGCATGGAGTGTCTGTGTACAAGGGCACCATCTCCTTTGCCTTTTCCTTCGTCTCGGAGCCTTGGGCTTTATTTTTCTTTCCCATTTGCTCCTGCATTCGGCTTTTGAATCTTCTTATCTCATAGTTCCTGCAGATTACGAGCGAAGTGGAAATGACTAATTGAGAAAGGTGATGGGAGAGTTTTAAATGCAACAGATATACCAAATATGCCACCTTACATGAAACAATTCTTTAGCAAAGCACACATCTTTATTTCATTAAATAACTGACAACTAATCCACTTACTATCATTAAAAGCGCATGATTTGGGGTCAGATTATGGTAAGTGGCTTTTCGTTGAATGGCGAGCACGAAGGATTCGCGATTAAATGATTCATGGCTTGCTTTACGTTACATTGAAGATTGTGCCATCACAAGGTGCGAAAATTATCGCAAATCGCCAGATCGCAGACTGTGCCATCGCGGCGATCGCAATATCGCATGTCGTAACATCGCGGGTCGCAGGAGTTTGATGTTTGTTAAGTATTTCCATTTCATTTCTGCGATGTGCGATCTTGCAATTGGTGTTATCGCAGATTGGCAGATTTTGAGGTTTTTCCTTATGAACATTACTTACTGCGATGCGACGTTAGGCTTAACGTTGGGGGCCCTCGCGTATTAATGCAATTTTTTAAAGACCTTTACCTTATCGTAGACTTAGATTAAAAATATTCAAAAGACCGTTCTAAGACTACGATGGTAGCTTTATTTTGAAGAAGGAAAATTTGATTTTTCTCAAAATTAAACTAGGGGTCCCCATTCATTAGCATTTTGGACAAATACTAAAATGAAAAAGGGGGGGTTGTTGCTGGCCACAACAGGAGGGTAGGACAAGAATTGAATCCAAGATCTATGATTCAGTGAGACTTCATTTCCATGCCATTGCCACTTGAGCTACCCCATGCAGAGTTTAGTTAAGGTTATTATTATTATTAGAATACATAGCTATTAGAAAATCATCAAATCACCATAAGATAGCTCTCAATGATATCCCCGCCCTTTACTAGTGATATGTGTGCCATTAGTCGAATTTTCATACTAGGTACATGATTTGTTACACCCTATACATATTTGAAGGGGGAAGCCTAAACCTTAAACCATAAAGGAAGATTATAAGAATCAAGGTCCAAGAAAATTTGCTTGTCTCACTACACATGAACTCTTAAGCACATATTTACCCTCTAAGTTGGAACATTGATGATGAACACCATTATGTGGTTTTGAGCACCAAGCATAGGTCATGGGGAAATAAATATGGTTAATACTGGGAAAGTGAGCCTCAGAACTTAACATAAGATTATAGGAATCCAACTTCAAGAGTACGGTCTCGAAACACATTTAACGTCTTTAGAGTATGAACACCCTTTAGTTGGGAAACAAGGATCATTAGAGGGATTTGATATCTATGTAAGACTACCATTCCTTTGACCATGGTTGGGGGAGGAAACTAAAGCCTCAAGCCCTAAAGGTATATTATCAAACTACACATGGCCATTTGAAGATATCCTTGCCATATGAAAAGGGATTTTAGATGCCACTAGTTAGTTTGAATAGTGAGTACTAATCCCAAGATCCCATAAATCGTTTAGGGAGAAAACACATGTATTAGGTACTACAAAGGGATTATAGGAATCTAAGGAATGGCCTTATTTAGATAGTTCAAATTTTTATTTAGAGTTATAGGCACCTGAAGGATTTCTTTACAACCTAATCCAAGGCCTTCTTCCCTAGATCATTTCTAGTGTCTTGGGAAACATACGTACTATTCAAATTCACTTAGTGGTACCAAAGTCCCCATTCATAGGCTAACAAAATCCTTATGAGTCCACGTGTGGTTATTTGAGTGATCCTGCTTAGTTTTAGATGGATGGAATATTGTATTACAATATAAATTTAATGTTTCAACCCATGACCATCTGGAGGGTCCCAAGACCCATGTTTCAACTATAATTGTTGGCCCTTGATTCCTATTACCATTATTTAGAGCTTAAGTATATGATTTTTTTCCAAACAACATTGAAAACAATTTGACCTAAACATAATGTTAAAAAAAATTCAATAGAGTACATCTCATGTTGTATTCTAAGTACATAAAAAATAAATAAATAGACACCAAGTACAAAATTGTCAGCATGGTGCAAAGCTCCAAGATATATAAGATAAATTATTTTCATAATAAGTTCTTCAAAAATATGAGAACCTTATCGAAATGATGAGATATATTTGTATAATTCAAATGTTAAAATTTCATAAATCCACCTTTGTCTTTATGTGAATTTTTCCATTTTTGTACTAAGTCTCCTATTAGGAAATATTTATTTTCAAGAAATTAATTATCAAACCATTTCTTAATATTCTTCCATTGTGTCGAAAATTTTGATTCATGGTTTATCCCTTTCTTCTTCTATCCTCAATGATCTATTTTTTTCTTCCTTACATGATTTAGCATGATTGACCAATGTAATATTAGGATAATTAGATGAAAGGTTGGAAGATGTTGGAAGGATGGATGGATTCTCTTTTGTACAGAATAAAATATGTGGAGATTCCATATGAAGTCTTTGGAGTTAATCGATATACTCATAGGTGATTTGGAAGGGCATTGTATGAGTTCCTTTGCTGATCAATTATGGCTATTTTTATGATGCAGATAATATTTTCGTTACTCCATTTAGCCAATCCTATTCCCTAAGGATAATACATTTCCAAATGTGTCAATACAATTCCTTCAAATAATTACTATGTAGTTAGATTTTAATATGAAAAGTGTATAATATTGTCAAAAACAAAAGAAGCTCGAACGCAAAACTCTTTGATAATATATTGTTCAAGGAATTGTCTATTGATATGGCCACTAATTCTAGTTAATGGAACAAATTCTATCCAAAGAGTGAAATAGTTTGTGACCATTAGTATGTACCTTTGTTTTTAAAAATAATGATGACATATTTCACCAGTTATAACTGACCCCCAATATTTGAAAGTTTATTCAGCTATTATAGGTAGCAAGAGAATAGCCATGTGAATCTATGAATATAATTTTATGGTATCAAATCCTAAAAATATTGTGCATTATTGTAATACCTCAACTGGACTCCTGGGTGATAAATATCATGTGTATGTGAAACATAAGATGGTGAGATGAAACACATTAACTAGGTTTATGAGCTAAGTTTTTATTCTATTCTAAATAGAAAAAAATTGTGAATCAAATTCTTGAATCTTATACTTTTCAAAAATATGTTATAAAACCAGCTCACAAAAATATAGGAAACAGAGATCAAAGACTTCAAAAACATCCTCTTTGAGGAGGCAACCTCCTTTACATTATACAAATGAACAATTCTTGGATGATACAAATGACAAGACCTTCTTTCTAGTATAGCCAGAGCCGACATAACGATAATAATGTAACAACACAACAATAACAATAGTGGGCTTCTATGGATTATGATAATAACAATATGGGGACCACAAGGGCACAACAATATAATAAGGGGGTTGCACTATTAACAATAAGGGGTTACACTAGTAGTATATGGACCTAACATTGCTCTCTCCTTCAAAAAGTGTTGTCCTCAATGCTTGAGTAGGTCTGGATGCTTCCATATAAAATTTTCATCCTCCCATGCAGAATCTTCAGCATGTAAGTTCTTCCAATTGATGAGATAGTATGAAATTGATCGATTTCATAGTTGCCGGGTTCTTGATTCCGTGATTTCTTTGGGTTCCAATATGATTTTTCCTTCCTCCTCAAGTTCTGATAATATTGTTTGAAGTGGGTGCTTGTCACCTATAACCTTCTTTAAAAATGAAATGTGTAAAACTTGGGGCACTCAGGAAAATGCAACAAGCTCCAATTTATATGTCATAGAACCAATCTTTTGCTGCACCTTCTAAGGACCATAATACTTTGGTGATAATGTATTATCCTTCTTAGCTTGATTGAGGGAAATTTGTTTGTATTGTTGAGGTAGTAAAAATACATAGTTGCCTATATCAGAAACTTCTTTCACTGCGATTTTCATATTCCTGTTGTTTCATTTGATTATGCCTGAAAGTGAGTTTATCCTTTTTCTTCTTGATATATATGTCCTTCTATCTTAAGACTTTGAGGAGTGGTAATTCCTACAAATGAATTACAAGATATCGTCGGATTCATTTATTCTTAATCTGGGGTTCGTTCGTGGTGTATATCCTCTTATTTTGATGTTTCTTGATCCTTTTCTTTGTCCTCCTCGCAATCTATGTAAAATAATTTCTTCTGAGCAAATTTATGACCTTTTAAGTATTTGTAATCACAATTGTAACAAACCCTGTTTTCTCTTTTTTCTTCCCATTGTTGTGGTTTCCACCTTATAGGTTGTGAAGGCTAGAGGCAACAACACTTCCTTCTTTTTAATTATGTGTGGTAGGATTCCTTGTTGCCATAATTTTTCTTTCAATGTTTCTTTCCAACTTGAATGCTTTCTCTAATGAATCAGTTTCCCAAAGATGAAACTCATGTTGAATGTTATCTTTTAAAGTCCCTATGAAGGAATCAATCCTCTTCTTCTATGGAATATCATTTACCCTTATATTCAATTTTTGGAAGTCCTCAATGTGATCTACCATTCAACTCTTTTGTTTGAGGTTTATCAATTGGCTAAAGAAGGTGTTTCGCTTTGTATCCTCATAATGGTCTATCAGTTCCTCTGTGAAAATTGACCAAATGAAAAGTGGTTTATAAGAACCAAGACCTTTGTACCATAAAAATTTGATTCAGTTTTAAATATAAACGGAATACATACCCTTTGTAATAGTTGTACATCATGTATATCAAAATATTTCTCCATCTATAGTATCCATGTTATGCGATCCTTGCCATCAAACTTCCTCATATCAATCTTTCGAATATGGTGCATCTTCAATCCAATGTTAGGTTCTATGAAATCATGATTAACATTTATTTTTTTCTCATCATGACTTTCCTCTACTACCTTTTCATCATTAGGAGGCCTTTCTTGTAGCAGCTTTGTCCCATCTTCCTTCAAGCCTTCCATGTCTTTCTTCAAATCTTCCATGCCTTTCTTCAAGTTCTGTTCCATAGCACATATAAAACTATTTATCTTATCTTCAATTGAATTCTTCAAATCATCCATAAAATTTTTCTTGCTAGGTGTTTCTATTTTCTTCATTCGAGACATTATTTTTCTTCCTTTTAGGAGCACTATATTTAAATGACTGTAACTCTCTAATTTTAGACCTTCAAGTTTTGAAATTGTGGTCTGTCGTAGCCATCTAAGTCCTCTTTCTAACCGCATTATTCTAATCAATATTGAATTCTTCAATAAAGCATTATGCCAAATCTCCTATGATGACCTCATTATAGACTTGTTCAGTAGAGAGAATTTTTAAGACCTACCCTGTGTCACCTTTTCGACCTTAGGACCTAAAAACAATACACAGAAAACTATGGTATGTCCTCTTTTTGTAACTTTTGACAAAATTTCAATGTGATGCTCAAAGGGAATGCTATGATGATTTTCGCAAGGTCCCATCTGTCGGATGTAATTTGGTAGTATATAAAAACCTAAATTTCTTGGACTGTATCTCCGAAAATATAGCGAAACAAGATCTGAAATTCTGGTCCAAGCTTTACTAGGATTTCAGCTCAAATGGGTTTTAATTTCAGAGTTTGAAACTTTGAAGAAAAAAATGATAGGGAAAATTCCACACCGACCTGTTTGAGATGGAATTATAGAGCTTGCAAAAAGCCTAACTTCCTTATATCATATCTCAAAAAATATAGCAATACAAGATCTGAAATTCAGACTTGTGGTTCATAATGATTTTGGCTCAAATGGGTTGCGTTTGTAGCTTATGAAACTTCATAGAGAAAATGTTATAGCGAAACTTCCATGAATCCAAAGCTCTGATACCAAACGTTATGAAACCAGCTCACAAAAAGATAGAAAAGAGACATCAATGACTTAAAAATCAGTCTCGTCTCTTTGAGGGGAACCTCCTTTACATTACACAAATGAACAATTCTTGGATGATACAAATGACAAGGCCTCCTTTCTATAAAGGAGTCTAAGGGATCACAATCAAATGTTTCAACAAAAAGATTTAAACAAACTATATGAACATCTATGCTAACTAATTTATATCCATGTCAAATTATTATATATCTATATACAAAAAAAATATGGTTAAATTTTTTACTTGGTCTCATATGTACTCTATTTAGCATTCAGAAATACAATTTAAAAATTGAAAAATTCAATTTAAAAAAGTTTGTGCGTTAAGAAATTTGATCCATCTCTTAGAATGGTACTTAAGATGGATCTATGCTAGTAGTATTAATTGCCTCATTTACTTCCTACAATGACGTCTATATTCTAACTCTTTCCTCTATTTATATCTGTCTAGCCCTCTTCACTTCATTAGTTTTCTTCGTTCCTCAAGATGGGTGGTGTGTTCACCAAAAATGTGGTGCACATAAAAACCAACACAAAGTTTACCATTAATTTATATCAATATTAAATGTACAATAATTTCAACAATATGTAGACAAATGGTGAAAATTTTGGTGTTGTAAACACATAAAGGAAAGAAAACTAAAAAATCGACTAAATATGCTTTCTGTGGTCCTTACGAAAATTGGCTTCTTATTCTTTGTGTGGTCCTTACAACAATTGGGTTTCTGATTCAGCTTTCATTGCTGTATTATTTGTATTATTTATAACATATACTGAACACTTAATTTAGTTGAAAGACACATTAATTATTTCACAATTATGCACAACCTCTTAACCATATATTTTGATTTCTCCAATCTCAATCCTCTTTAAACACTAATTATTACCTAAGAGAATTCTAGTTCAATTCAATAAACTCTCTCTCTCTCTCTCTCTCTCTCTCTCTCTCTCTCT
>APFE030657620.1:0-10033 GCA_000404065.3 Pinus taeda
ATGTCGAAAGTTTTGTAGTGCGTACACCATCGCCAACCCTTCACATTTTGTAGTTGAGTAGTTCTTCTCAGCCTTTGATAATTTCCTGCTTACGAAGGCTATAGGATGATTGATCTTGCCTTCACCTGGCTAGGTCAATACCACACCTAACATGATGCAAGAGGCAGCCACATGAACATGAAATTCTTCTTCCAGTTTGGGAACACTAAAATGGGCGCAATCACCATATTTTTCTTTAAAAAATCCAGACTGTTCTGACACTCATCCCAGTAGAAATTCACGTCTTTCTTCAGTAATTTCTCCATTGGCGTAGTTATCTGTGCATAAGCTTTGATAAAATTCCTATAGTATCCGGTGTGGCCCGGTGTAGCGTGCAGTTGTTTTACATTCTTTGGAGCCTCTAAATTGACAATAATAGTTATCTTCATATGGTCTACCATTAATCCTTGCTTTCATACCACATGGCCTAGAAATATCCCATAGGGCACACAAAAGATACATTTCTTCAAATTCAGGGCAGTTTGGTATTTGCGACAAGTATCCAAAATAAGGTGCAGACTTGCAACGTGGCGCTTTACCAACCCAAACACAGTACCATCATTAAAATAGACTTCTAAGAATTTATGAATGAATTCCTCAAAAGCTGCAATTACGACCCTTGAGAAGATCACGGTGCATTCTTCAGCCCGAATGGCATCACTGTGTACTGGAAGCATCCCCACTCCATTGTAAAGGTGATCTTGCTGCGGTATTCCGAAGCATTGTTAATCTGGTAGTATCATGAGAACCCATGAGTGAACAAATAGGCTTCCTACCCACCATTATTTTTCTAAGACTTCATCTGTAAATGACGTTGGAAATAAGTGATGAACACATGGGTCATTGAGCTTTATCAGATCTACGCATATCCTAATTTGATCTTATTGCTTCTTATCCTGAACAACCATAGGGCTCGCCTAATCAGACTCCTCCACCCGCTCAATGATTCCATCCTCCAACATTTTTTCTAGCTCTTTACGCACCTTCTCCTTATACTTGGGGTTTAGATGGTATGGTCTTTGTTTCATAAGCTTCGCATCAGTCTTTAAAGCGATCTTCATTACACCTAGATCCCCTACTATTCCCTTTAGATCTGAGAGCTTGGTAGGAAATAAGTCCTTATATTCACGCAGTAGTTCCGCAACCTTATCGACTCTATCTTCGTCCCAATAATTTCCTATCTTTGCAAGCTTAGGTTGTGTGTTAGATCCAATGTTCATTTGCCTGGTCTCAAAGGTTCTTTTGTATCAGGGTTTTCTGCTTCGGGGCCTTCAACCTCGCACTGTCCCTCGGACTCTGGAATGTTGATATTTCATGGATCCTCTTCTTCTTCTTCAATAGTCACGTTGTAGCATTCTAGCGCTTGGCATAGTTGTGTATTCTAGTTCGGTTGAACCCATTTTGTCGGATCCCCAGGCGTCCTGAAGATTGTAGCCTTAATTTCCTGGAGCGCTTCATCAATACACGCAAATCTATCCTCAACGATGAATGTTAACAAGAAACTTTCCCTCAGGATATCCCACTTGGTCATCCCATGGAATAGCTCCATTTTCAGGTAACATTTCATTGGAATAATATCTAGGGTGTGACAAAAGATATGTACCCATTCAGGTTGAGGCTCCTCCCCCCAATCTTTAGTCCATCGTGCTAAATTCTCACGCAGATCATCCTTGCCTAAATATTTCTTTGTTAGACGGGTGTTTGCATACCCAAACCTTAGCTTCATCATTTGATTGTATTATTTCTGGTCAACGAAGCTATCCTTTTGTGTCCCCCACCATCGAGCAGGCCTAGCGTGAAGCGCTAGATCTAACACCTGGAACCGATATTCCTCTAACACCTCCTTTTCAAACTAATCCAAAAACAAGTTAATGTCATTCAAACCATCATAATGAGGTAGATTTCGTACCTCTGTAGATATGCAATGAAGTGATTTTGTCATCATATTGCAGCGTAGCATTGAGACTTCATGCAAACTATTCTTCCAGTGCTTGAGTTCTTCATCTGAATCCGAGGTACATGAGCTATCTCTATCGCATGTAATTCACCCACCTGCAATGGGATTGATCCAATCTTCATTGCACACAGTGATCTTGTATATTTGAACCAAATCATCTTCCTCTTCATAGTCGCGGACTGGTTCAGTGTAGCGTGCTCCCTCAGTGGGATCCAATAGGACAATAACCCATAGTGCCTTCTTATCAAATGTCATCCTTCGCTTCTTCATATTAATTAGGGCATCCATGTTGAAGCCCCAATTAATTATTAATAGCGTAGGGTAAGGATTGCTGTAATCCACTATTTCAATTACTTCAAAGTCAGCAAGAGTGCTTGCTCCTTCAATTTCTATTGTTACCCCGTACAGGTGCCCCATAGGAATGATCTTCTGTTGATTGGCCATGTGTAGCTATATAGGAGACCATTGTAGTGCAGGTCTACCATCCTTTCCCACATTTTCTTTAGCAACACGTTCACATAAGATCCCAGATCCAGGACGACTTGATCCATTTCGTACTCTCCAATCTGCATGATCCGCCTCATTTTGTGCTCTGTCCACTTCTTATGTTTACCCAATTTCCTCACAATGCGCTATTCAGAAGGAGTCTTGATTTTACCTGTACAATTATCAATTAGCTCCCGAAGCCCTTCCACCACCTTCCTATACCGCAACAACTTCATACAAGTTTTCAGAAAAGTAGCTAATAGTGAGGGGTCCACGTTGTGCGCTTCATTATTTTCAACCGATTTCTCTTGATTTCTTGATGTAGAAGCCTCAACAAAGTTCTTCTTTGCCTCCATAAAAGTTATTCCTATTAAGATCAAATCTAACTTCTTTTTCGGCAGCCTTGGCACCCAACCTTCGGTTTCTGGTTGTTTTCCTTTATCTTCTCCCATGGCAATACCACTTTGAATCACAATATTGATGCCATGGACCTCTTCGTGAGGCTTCACCCTCATCATATGTATATTTTGCGTGTTTGGTTGAGTCTTTTTCTCCTGTATTTTGGCTATCAGCACCGGGTAATCCTCTATCACATGATCAAACTATTTGCAATACTGGCAACATGGATGTGATGGGTTCTGACAGTCGTGTGCAAAATGTCCTGCTTCTCCATAGTTGTAGCAAATAAGTTTTTTGTGACCTCTTCCATGCCCTCCTCCTCTTCCTTTTCCTCAACCCTGGAATCCTCTATGCACTATACCTGCGCCCTGATCCTGAGGCCAAGTTTCCGCTTTCATTCGATATGTAGGCGTCCAATACATCATCAATTTGTAGCTTAGACAATTTCACTCATCATGTCCAACTAATTTACAGAAGGTACAAAACAACTATTGCAGAATCTATACAAAATTTTGCAAGAGGTGACAATGGTCAGTCGTGTGCTTCCCAACTATCTGGCAGATAGTGCACCATAAGGGTATGCCTGTGCTTGGTCGCGCAATTTTCTCAGGCTTCAAATGAGCAAGACCTTCTCCAATTAGGTAATTATGATAAATAGGACAATGATCCTTATCATGTCCCTTATCTTTACATTTTATGCACCAAACTTATGCGCACACCTCAGGGTGATTTTCCTTTCCTGTCTTCAAGCTCTACAACTCCATGTGTAGGATAGCCAGTTACGAATAAATCTGTTGTACTCCAATGTTCGTATCCTATACTAGTGAGGCTTCTAACCTCATTGCAATCTCCACAACCTGTTCTTGTGTCCCTATTTTCTGTTGTGATAATGGAAATCTCAGATGAGGCAATAGTGACACAATGTACCAATCTTTGTGTTGATCATATGTGATCTTCATATTAGCCTACCGACCAAGCATTTTAGCCTCTGATCAAAGTCCCATGAGAACGCATTTACCCTCTATTGTGTTTTATTAAAATCTGTTATAGATTGTGCCTTAGACTTAGGCTTTTTAAACTCACTGTTCAGTGTCTGCTATGTCTCTTTCATCATTATGCCAAGTTTATCTATACATAACTTGATATACCAAGTCAATGCCTTGCCCTGCAACACTGTGACTAGCTACGCTTTCTTCATATTATCATCAGTGATTTGTTGTGCCTTCCACAAAACATCCATGATGAACTAGAACTATTTGGGGTCCTCACTGCCTACCCTTTTAAATATCAACATCTTCCTTGTGTTTGCCATGTTGAATGGTTGATGCAGAGGTGGAGGTGGAGGTGGAGGTGGAGGTGGTGGTGGAGTGGATGGATGGGGTATCCCCAAGATACCCTGGCTTACTATTTGCAGTGCACTTCGCGTTGTCCTCAGAATAGTTCCTTTGTCATCACTATTAGGAGATCCTAATAGCGAACTGTATTCAGAGCCTGATTTTTCGTTTCTTTTGAAGGGTTTCCCACTTCGCGTAGTCCCAAAAATTAATGTAATGACATAACCCGCTTCTCACACAACAAAATCTTAATCCAGGTCTTCATATATTTTAAGTACTTACCTCTTGGTCCCTTGAAAAACCTGCGCTTTGCTTCACTATAGCTAATGGTAGTATCGATCGTGAACTCAGTAATGAATCCTCCTAAGATATGATCGATCCAGTGTTCAATGACCCGTGCAATGTTATTTTCTGAAGCCTCTAAGGGCTTCACCAGTTCCTGGGTCCACACAATAGGGCCATCAAGATTCCACATACCCTAACTACCCGATAACCTGGAAAACCGCTCATGCAATTCATAAGGAAAAGAGCAAAAGAATATTTCAAGCTCGTCTGTGTATAGATATATGTTTAGCCACTCTTCCTTAGACAAGCATGATTTCGGTTTTCCTGTGCTGCAAATGCATGCATTTTTCGATCAATCCACTTCTCAATTTATTTCTTCATGGGGAACCATTTATCACACATCCCTTTAGCAAGATCCCGGTCCCAACAACGGAACCATTTTTTGGCTTGATGGGGCCTGACCTAGGTTAAACATTATTTGTGCCAACCAACACAAACCTAACTGCTGGCCCTTTTGGCAACAACCTGTATATTGCAGGTTGTAATCTCACCCAAAGTAGTATTAGGGGATTATAGAACCAGGTTTTAGCATCCAAAGGTCAATGTGATAGGTTCCTGTGGTTCCTAGGGCTCAGATCTGTCTTCGTGAGCCCTAACCCTTCCTAAACAGATGATTACAGTAAATTCACTTAAACAACTTTTTAGATCTTCGCAAAGGTTCTTAATTATTCATAAAATGCATGAAATTTTACTGATCTACTACTGCCGCACATGAGATAAGCATCAATTCATATAAATATTAACATAGAGTGAAAGAATACACACTTGCAGAAATAAGAAATAACACATAGATGCATGAGAATTGGCTCAAAATTGTCTCTATTAAGTATGATCGTTCAAGTACAAACTTCTTTTCCCTGCGCACTTAGTTGTAGAGGCCTGCGCACTGAGCCTGTGGACTTACAAGGTCTTCATGCACTCAGCTATAGGAGCATTCCCCTTTCACCTAAGTACAAGAAACAAATCTTTCCCACCTTAGCTTCTTTCCCAAACAATGATCTTTTATCTTGGTTACTTTTCTACACTCTCTATGACTTATCTATATATAGCATTTTGCTTACAATACCATGGTCCGCGGACCATGGGTGGGTCTCAAAACCTTCCTATCACTTACCCATCTAAGGGGCTAAATCCCCTTTGAATCATACTATCTTCACGCCTCGTTTCCATATTTCGTGGAGAATTTACATTTTATACAAAGATTAACCCAAAATTTGACCAAAACGTAACCCCAAGGATCCCATCCCAACAGCCATAATGAAAATATTTGGGGTAAGACCTCTGGGATTTAGTGTCTTGGTGGGTCCTCTTGTTAGTTTCTTTGAACTAATGGACTGTCTCATGGGATTAGATGGTCTTTTTCTTTGCACATATGGGCCCTGTTTTATTTATGCCACAATGTCTCGACATCGAGTCAGCTTGGATAATTTAACTTAGGCTCTAACGAAAACCTCTAGGGTCAATGATCCTTAGCAAATGATGTTTCCATGTGGAACCATTCTTGCACACTTGCGCAATGAAGAGTTTTCTAAGGTGATGTGTATCTACCATCTAGCTGACTTGTCTTCCACTTGTGTCAATTGCTACACATGATACTCTGAGTGGTGCTATGTGTCATCCATTTATGACCCACTTGGGTACCTAAAAATGTTGAATTTTCATGCCACGTTTCGAGGTCATTTACTACCACATGTCTAGACTTACATCATGCTGACATCATGCCTGGCCTTGCGCATCCTTTGGATCTTCTGGGGTGATGTGTCTAGTGGGCTCCCCCTTTGCAAATCTGTGCCTTTATTTGACTAGTCCATACCACCGCTTGTGTTCCATCTCACCTTGACACCTTGTCACCCTAACACTTCAACCTTTGTGCCAACCTTTGTAGCTTCCGGGGTCCCTCTTATGGGGTGGTGTGGCCTCTGGGATCCCCTACATAGACCTTCATCTAATCAGTTCTACGAAGAGAAACTCCTAAGGGTATGTATCCCATTCAGGACCTACATACTTCCTCCTAAGATTAAAAGTGGCCAATTCCACGCTGCCATTTATACTCAAGCACCACTTGTACACTAAATGGACTATGAGGACCCATGGCAAGGTCACTAGGTTGACTTTTGGCCTGCTAACTTTGACCAGTCATAAATTATGATCTCGGAGGCCTTTTTTGGACTTCAACATATCGTTGGAAAGTTATTTCCAAGCACTATCTAACTATACCATTTTTAGGAGCATCTGAGTTGATATCCTAAGGAAGAAATTCCTTCAAATCCCAAGACTCCCAACGACCATAGTTATAAGATTTATAACTTCTTTACTTTATTTTCTTCTATGATGGTTCTCTACTAAATTGCTACTACCAAAAGACTCCCCCTAAGCTTAACAATACATGCACATGAATGTCAAACACACTATGCATCTGACATCAATGCTAGCCCAATTGACATCAACTCCAACACACATGATGCCACCTGCCATCCTAACAATGCCAACCATCCTACATAATTAGTAGGTGGATGGTAGAGATTTAACCTTCATGAAATATTTTAAAATATTCTTAAAGTACTCATAAATCAAATGTTGAAATTTGTTTGCAAAGTAGTTACGTTTTTCACACATTTAATTAAATTAATTAATTAAAATAAATGTTATATAAACAAGCATCATATGAAATGAATTATGGTTTTTTTTGCATGTGGTATTAATAAGCCATGATATTGGCCCATCGTATTGTAACAAAGTCTACCTAGGATAAAGAATATCCATGGTAAAATAATGGTAAATTTTGTATTGTTTTATTAATGTATAGATGCTTATATATATATATATATATTTTAATGAATTAAAATAATATTAACAATAATTAAAAATAGAGTTATAATTTCGGTCGTTATATATTTATATTATATATATATATATATAATATATATATATATATATATATATATTATATATATATTATATAAATTAATTTTACAAACATAAAATGTATCATGATGTAAGTGTTTTGATACTTATCATGGATTGATGCCTATCGATATTTACCAATCTTTTAATTCATTAGTAAAAAACAAAAGGTGATCATTCTATAGAAAACTAAGTCTTTGTCATACACGTCCATATAGAGAATACAAAACAATCCACATGCTATTCTTGTTATCAATTATTACTATTTATTATTTATTATAACCGATGCAATTTCACTAGTAATTTGTGATTACGCTGCTAGGTGCGGTCTATATTGGAATTAGCCTTCATGAATTTCCATTATTTAAAATACGAGAAATTATGATGGTTTTGATATACTAATGCAGGAGTATTCTTAGTCTTATACATGATCCAATGGATGAAAATAAGGGTTTTCCAAACAGGTTTTTAGTTTCATATCTCCACTCATGTATTAACTGTACGGCTTTAAAATATTTATTATTTGAATTCATATATTATTACAAATTAAAAGTGCTTGTGCATTTCATTCCACTTGGACTTCGTCGATTTGATTTACTTTCCATCCCTTTTGAGAAATTGATCATTTAATTGATCCATGGCCCCCCATGATGATTAATTTATTAATTAATTTCTAGACATGACTCACACCACTTGTGCTCTCAATAACAAGGTGATAGTGGAAGGCTGAGAGGAAAAAACCCCATACTGGTTTAGATTTGGACTTTAGAGAATGGGATAATCACAAAAGTTTGAGAATATTTTAACTCAATAAACACTATGACAAAATTTAACCCTTGATTTCTTTGGCTTGCATTCCCCCATTTGGGAGAGGAGCATTGTGAAATCGAAGGAGAAACCATGTGAGGCCTTGTCCTCAACATCTAATTATGTACCCATTCATATGGTATTGCTTAAACATAAATTTTTGTAGGTCCATGTTGGTGTTGCTCCCCTTTTTTTAAAGAAGTTTTCATAGGATTTCTTTGATGTGTTTGTGTTAGTATGGGATAAAGCATATGGTGTTGATGTGTTTGTGTTGGTGTGAGATAAAGTATCTAGATTTTTATTTTCATTAATTAATAACTTTTGCACAAATTTGGAGTGATGATGAAATCTAACCCTTCATTCTTGTTAGTTTGAATCAACAAATCTCAATATTTGTCCTTTCACCACTGATAGTCTCTTCCTCTTTGCATTCTAATAGTATAAATCCATATTCCCTCTAAATGACAAAGTTTGAAATATCAATACTATTTTCGCTAGACAGTATTGAACCAATTTACTTTCAGGTTGTTTGCCTATTGATTATTTGTTGAATCAATTCAGAGTCCAAATTACACGGAAAATGCTTTCTATTAGAGAATAAAATAGTGACACAATGAAAAGCCTTGAAAGCCACCAATCTATGCACTTGAAATTGTTAGGAAGGAGATACGAAGTCTCATAAGATATTATCGCATGAATTCATTAGGTCATTTTGATTAGTAAATGATAGAAAGGTCTATTAGGGGTTTTTTGTTTTTAAAGAAATGGGTAGCATTTTTTTTTTATAAAAAAAATTGGAAATGATCCAGGTCCCTTACATTCAAGATAAGCTCTATCTCAGAGTCTTGCAGAGATACATTCAAAGAGGCTCTATTGCTACCTTTTTATATCTTTTTTCCTTACATTATTTAAACTGTAAACTTTCCAAAAAACACCCCAAAGCTTAATTATTCGACAAAACATGTAAACTGAATCAATAAGCTACAACTGACAAGCTACCCGCAGCTTCCAAGTTCTTTTTCCTACTGATCCACTCCATATGACTGACCGGGTTCTGTTTTTCGCGCAACATCAGGCTCTTGTCCTAGACTCTCCGGTTCTACTCCTTCTTCAGCCGTTGGAGTGGGTTCATAACAAAATAAAAGAATCTCTTTCAGCACACCGACGGTTGCAACTTCAACCTTGAATTCAATGTTACTACCCGCAGCTTCCAAGTTCTTTTTCCTACTGATCCACTCCATATGACTGACCAGGTTCTATTTTTCACGCAACATCAGGCTCTTGTCCTAGACTCTCCGGTTCTACTCCTTCTTCAGCCGTTGGAGTGGGTTCATAACAAAATAAAAGACATAGAAAATTTTAGGGGCGAATGTTCGCCCTTTGGCGAAATTAAGGGGTTTTAAATTTTTAGTGGGCGAATATTTTGTACCAGTACATTTTTACAAATCACCTCAAATAGCCCACCTCTTATTAAGGGAGAGGGTAAAAAAGGTAAATTTAGCCCTTGAAATTAGGAGTTAGAACCTTCCATTCGCCCATTTTCAAGAATAGGTTTTATTTAAGTGAATCCATTCGCCCATTTTCAAGAATAGGTTTTATTTAAGTGAATACTATGGGCCAAATACCATATTTATAAAAGCGGTATGGTGAATTAATAAAAATATAAATAAATGAAAAGTATGGTAATTAAATAAAACATTTTTTATATTTACTCCATAAGTCACCTTATATACATGCAAGGGTGTAAACAAATAAAAATATA
>APFE030657622.1:0-14369 GCA_000404065.3 Pinus taeda
TCAATATACTTTGGCTTTACATCAGGTGGCAAAGACTTGGACAGGTTAATCATTTTGGGCTTCTCTGCTGTCCCAATAGTACAATCTTCAATTGCAGTGTTTAGAGGTTGTATTTTTGGTTTTTTGGGAACATCGTTTGCATCAAAGATGTCTTCTAATGGAGTGAGACCAACACGTAAAAAATTGTCTTTTAAATCAATGATTTCGGCCTCTGTTTCAGCTATTTCTCCTGAATGCATCTGCCTGAGCTCTTGCATGTTTTTGGCATCAAAAATGGTTGGGTGTAGCATTTTTCTAGCTGTTTCAGCTGTTAGGGTTTGCTGATTTTGGGTTGTTGTTTGTAGTTGTTCACCCATGGCATCCATGTCAATGTTTAAACTTGAAAACTCTTGTTGCAATGTCAAAAAATTGTTGATTTGTGCATCGTCCTCAAAAACTTGCCAATCTTTAATATTGTTAGGGACAATAGGCCTGTGCTTTACCTCAGCAGTAAAGTGGTGATTGGGCTCAAAGGGAAGCTTGCAAGTGCTAGCAAAGGTAGCTAGACTGGAGCATGCATGTTATGGCTTCTTGATATCTTGGCAAGCTTGGATTCAGTGAAGGAATTGAGTATTTCTGTGGCAGCAGTCCTATAAGCTCTTAGCTTGTTGTCATTGGTGAAAAAGTTGCCTTTTATTTGTTGGATTATTAAGTCAGAGTCACCTAGAATAGAACTTTTGCAGCCCCAAGAGCTTTGATGAGCTTAAGGCCTAAAAGGAGGGCCTCATACTTTGCCATGTTGTTGGTGCATTTGAAATTCAATCTATAGGCATGGCCCTCTGCATGGTTGTTTTGGGTATTATGGATCCATACTCCTGCCCCTTCTCCTAGCTTATTTACTGAACCTTCAAACTCCAAATACCATAGTATTTCTTGGTCTTGGCTAGCATTGGGAGTTGAAATCATTATCAGAGTGGGCAGATTTGAATTTCCTGTTTCAGGAGGTTCTCCTTGTGTGCTGGTTGCATTGTTTGTTTTGATAGTTTCTTGGGTATGGGTAACTGATTCCTCACTTATACATGCTTCCTGTTCTAAATCCAAAGGCTTATCACCTGTTGGGGGACCATCATCATCATTGAACAAAATAAAGGAATCCATATCAGAATGGATTGAGTAAATGGGAAAGTTTTGGGGCTTTTCCTGACTACTCACCACATACTTCATCAGTGTTTCTCGATATAGTCTCTTTGGTTGCCCAAAGACTGAAATAGTGGCGTAAAAGAGGTCTAATTGAAGGGATCCTTGGAGTTTTGCTTCCCAAGATCTTGACAAGAGCATTCCATATTTTGGTGGAATGTCAGCAACCACCATGTCCATTAGAATTGTTTTGTTGGGATATTGGACTAAAGACACACATAGATCTTTGATTAAGCCTAAACAATTGACCTGACTTGAGTCAAAGGAGAATAGGTCTTTGTAGGGTCTTGTGACATCAAGGTTTAGCTTTTCCATTACAGCTTTCGGCATAAGATTGCGTGAGGCAGCTGAATCAAACATAACATTGTGCAAAACTTTGTCATGTATATGTAGGCTTACATAAAAGGGCAGAACAACTCCATATGTTGGTTTTCCATTAACCTCAGGACTGAATAACAGCTCAGGCGTATCATCTAAAACATTGAAATCATCTTTGGTCTCTGGCATTTGAAGTGATCTTTGGATTTGTTGCCTATACACATCATGTTTGGAAAGCTCAGAGAGGGGGGTGGAAATCTTAAGTTTACTTATTTCTGCTTCCAAGTTAAATGGTTTCTCCAATGGAGTCTTTGTGTTGGCAGTGGCCGATTTTCCCCTTTCAAGTGTATTTTCTGCGTTTTCCTCTTCATTATCAGCGTTATGGTGAGTGATACCTTGCAATATTTCTGTTTTGGGAAGGTTTTTTGGAGTGCTGCTCAAATCTTCTTTTGAGGGAGAAGATAGCAAAGGCTGATCATTAGAGGGCTGCATGTATGTTATGTCTTCCATAGTTACTTCCTACAGGTTTGGGACAGTCTCATCAGCCGATTCTATAATAACAACCTTGCCTTTAATCTTCTTGTGTTGTTTTGTTTCCTTTTGTTTGACAGGCTCGGGCACATCAATTGTTCTAGTCCTCAGTTTATATTGCTTGTTCACTTCATACACAACAGAATCATAGCCTTGTTTGAAGTCAAAAGACTCTCCGATTTGAGTCTGAAATTTATCAAAGTCATGCTCATCTTGGTCTTGTTGGATATGATCGCAGTCTTCTTGTGTTAAGAAAACCCGTTGTTCACTCTTTGAACCCACCCAGTTTATATGAGTATCTTCTAATGGCTCACTAGATGTAGATGCCTCTGTGTAGTTCTCTTGGAAAGGAGGTCTTATATCATGATCTGGGCTGGATCTTGCAACGTTTGGGTTCTGACTTTTCCTGAAATTTGGGTTCCTAACAGTGTTAGCTTGTGGCGCATCCCATGTGGACTTTCTCTCAATGGTTTCTATTCTATCTCCTAGCCTATGCATGCCACTGATAATAGCATCCAGTTTTTGGTCTAAGGTTGAAGGTTCCTCTTTAAAGGTGGTTTTTCTCTCAGCTCTCGCTCTATTTCTCTTGGCAATTAAGTTTACCTCCACACTAACAACAACGTCTTGCATCTCTGCCGGGCTTTGAGGGGCTCTTTCCATTAACTGATAAGCCATGCCAGTATCAAAACCATCAGGGAATTTATATAAAGCAAGATCAAGTGGAGGCCTAAGGTTCTGTGGGATTGCATTGTAAACATTCTTAAACCTTGCGCAGTAGTTTAACACAACCTCCTGAGGGCCTCTTTTAATGGTGTCATATTCGGACAATATGTGCAATTGGTCTTTCCTCTTCTCCCATCTATTGATAAATGTCTGGTATAAGGCTTCTGGTTTTGCTACGGAATTGGCTGGGAGTGCTCTAAACCAAGGCCTGACATCACCTGTCAAACTTTGGACAAAAATCCTCATTCTCACACCATCATCGTCAATCTCATAGCTCTCAAAGTAATCCTGCATTTTCTTTGTATGCTGAAGGGTTGTGCAGGCACTTGTGCCATCAAAATAAATTATTTTAGTCTGGTATTCTTGAGGCATAGCCCCGGGGTTTGCAGGCAGCTGCAAAGGGGCATATCTATTAGCCATATTTACAGGGATAAGTGGAACAATAGGGATAAATGGAACAACTGGGATAATAGGAGTTGTAGTGGTAGTATGCGCAGTGAATGGAGGTGTGGACGAGGTGCTTGGAGAGGTGGATGATGAAGTAGGGGTAATAGGGGATGAACGAAATAGAACTTTGACAGGGGTTGGAACACTGCTTGGCTGAACTTTCTCAGGACTAGAATCAACTAAATCCTCTCTTCGCTCTAGCTTCCTGAGGTTTCTTGGGATTAAATTTGGATTTTCAAGAGTAGCTAGGGGCTTTGGGTCCGGATTTGACCTTGTATAAAGTGAATTCTTTTTGGGGGCAAGCTTCCAACTTGATCATTGGAATTATTTCAAAAGTTCCCCAGCGGAGTCGCCATTATGTTAACGCTCAGGTTGTCCCTTGGCTCCTTAGGGGATACGGCCGAGGTAACACCAAACCAATCTTTGGACTGCGGGTCCTAGCCTACTTGCAATCAGAGAGGGCTCTCTCTTCGTAATTTAGCTTTGTTTAGGGTGATTTTAGGCTAGTTATTGAGTACAAGGGGTTTTGTTTGTGTTTTGGTGGGAAGGAGCATGGTTTCAAGTAGAGAGGCAATGCATAGTGTGATAAGTTTCAAACCATTGGGCATGGAGTCAGGGAGTAGGACTGCTAGTGTGTTTTCTTGGTCACAAGAGGGATATGGAGCAAATAGCTGCTCATGAAACAATTATTCGGGCTAAAAAGGATGAAGTGGAGGTCAGAGATGTAAGACAACTAAGATATCTTTCGTCTGGCTGACAGAGGTAAGGTGAATGAACTCTATCTAGGAACAGTAAATATTTCCTAAATAAAAATCATACATGGATGACAGAACAAATATGAGCCATGAGGTATTCATATTAATGCCTAAGTCAGAAGAAAAACATATAGAAATTGCAGAAAATGAGTATAAAGTGTTGTAAGGCAAATTGTAGACTAGTCTTTCTTTCTGCAATCTAGACAGTGACGATGATACCAACATATATAAACTGAAATAACAAAGGCAAGAGACACTTATTGGGCCATGTGGCAGCATAAGAATTCCATAATCACCTTTCAGGCATTAAAAAGAAACATAATAGACAGTCCATCAGCCAAGCTCTTGAGTAATCTCTGATTATAAAAACTCTCAATAATACAACGCAGGTATGGAGTGTAGCAAACCAACCAACCGGATTGAAAGTTTAAGAAATGAGAGGCAACAAATAATCTCTCATTCAGCATAACAGAAGGAAGGTGAAAGAGCTTTGTCTAGGAGCAGTCAAAAAATCCCTAGATAACTACCAAAACATGGGTGAATTCGAGGAGATATGAGCCAAAGGGAATTCATATTCATTACCAGTTTAGATGAAAACATAAAGAAACAACAGACCTTGAGCATAGAGTGCAACTGAGCAAGTTCTAAGCTAATCTTTCTATCTGCTATTTAAATGGTGATACATGTATATTATGAGCATAAATCATTGAAAAAAGAGGTGAGAGGCACTTATTGAGTCATGTTGCAGCACTAGAATTCCATAATTCACCCTTCAACATTTAAAAACACAACACACAGTCCATTCTCCAAACTTTCATCAGTCTTTGATTAAGGAAAAACATATCCTATGTACAAAACGAGTCTCTCTTGGAGTGTATCCACCAATTCTTCTTTTTCCCTCCCCCTAAGACTGTCTATAGGGTGGTTTATATAGAAAAATATTTACAGGATTCCTTTGAACAGGTGTCAAGGGGGAAAAATATCAAAAAATATCTCTAAGGCGGATCTAAAAGAGATATGTGTAGTAACTGTCTTCAATTCAAAGCTGTGCTGGAAATCAATGCAATAAAATATCTAAAAGAGCTGCGCTGGGGCAACTGGCAACTCAAGTTATGCAACTGAGGGCTGCGCATGAGAGATCAACCTAAAAAATGGTTGAACAGTGGTCCTGGAGCTGTGCGTTGGCCTGATGGACATAACTCTGTAATAACTGCGCATTGAATCCTTTTGTCAGCACCGTTTAGGCAGTTCCGCTGCCCTTAAGTGGCACTGATTCCTTTAAAATCTAATATGAATAGTCTTTAATAGCTTTAACTATGTTCTGGTGAGTTTTAAAGGCTTAGCGTTGCCTCTTTGACTTTGATGAAGGTCTTTGAACTGTTCAATCACTTATTTATGGCCGCTGCTTGGCCTTCTGCCGCCTTTGGAGTCATTATCGACCCCTTTGATGACTGCTGATCATTTATATATTTCATCTCTGCTGATCATAGTTTCTACCATCCATTATCCACGCTAGGATTTTTTAGAAAATACTTCCTCTCGACGACATTTTACAATTTTCTTCCAGAAAGAATTGCTTTGTCCTAGAGATGGTTCATTCCCAACGATCCAGAGACAAAATCTTGGACGTGTTAGAGAAACATTTGTACGCCGTGGATCTGAAAGGAAGCCGATTAATTGTTGATTTTATTATAATATCTTTTTGACCACCTTGAAATTCATCAATTAAAGAACTTAAGAACGATAAGGTGATATCACGCCAACGCTTATTTTTAAGTTGCCTATGGAAGCACACACTGTCAACGCGAGCTATGTTACTCCATTGCTGAACAAAGCTTTGCACTGACAGTGACAAACATCTGCTTTGGAGCTACCCTGTCTGCAACCAACGTATTCATAAGGAGTGAGATTCGTTCCATCCCTCATAGCGTTAACCACACAACAATCTGCAATTGTGTAGAACGCATATCTCTCAAACAATGGAACTGCTATGTCTACCAACACGACAGGCTCATAGCCAGGGCGCCCAAAATGTCTCATCGATTCTCTTGGTAATTGAATATCATCTATCATCTGCTCTTGGTTTTCCATACTACCTTGTCGAAGCAAGCTACAGCCATCACCCTGAGAAATATTCGCCTTGGCACACTGTTCATCAAAGAGAAAGCTAATGTCATCCTGTTCAGACAAAATTTATGTTCCTTCCTTATGCATTATTGTGCACCTTGAACTTTCACTGGGAAATGTCATCCTGCTTCTAGACATCATTACACTGATGCAGCTGCTTCTTGTAGTCTACGCTTCTTTAGAGAACCAGGCTCACCATCCCTGGAATCTTTTGTAACCAATTTTCATTTGGAGCTCTCAAAGCCAATTGCTTCAGGTCCCAAAGAATTGTCCGTTGTAGTAGTAGCATAAAACACTGAGCTTATAGATTGTACATCAGTAACTTCTTTAGTAACACTGAGCTTATAGATTTTAACATCAATAACTTCTTTAGTAACACTCTCTGGCACTGGAGAATCATCCTCTTCATCTTCATAATAAACCAAAGCAATGGGCCCATCCCTGAAAGATGAAAAACAAGCACTTCCATTCACCACAGCAGCATGTCCCTGTTCATTGGGTACACGTCCTATACGAGCAGATGCAATATCCTCTTCATCATCACTGTCCTCATTGAAGTAATCTTCCTCTTTTTTCTCAAGAGCTCGGTCATCTGCCCTCTTTCTCTGATCAACAATGTTATTCATCTAACCTGAATGATTTGGGCCCTTCCCTCCAGACACACTTCTTGTAGTCACTCCATCAAGAGTATGCTCATATTTCAGCTTTAGTGCTTGGAAAGTACCCACACAATCTAACTTTTCTAATTGATCAGAAAATTTATTGATCAAGTATTCAACCAAGCATTTGATATTTTCCTTACGGATGTATTCTATAAGCTCAAGAACTGCTGAATTAAGAAGATTATATCGATTTCCACTAGCAGTAAAACCCTGAATTACTGGTTCAAAAAGGTTATGATTTACAATGTGGCGATTAAGATAAGCATCATTTCGAGATAGTATTGTTCTTAGAAATCGAATAGCAACAGCAACAAGATATTTTTCTTTTCTTCGAGTTAATTGGAAGGTGGTTTAAATGAGCAAGATGAGGGTACTTACTAAGTTTCAAGTAAACTTAATAATTCACAAGCATAGTTATGGTTATATTTCAACCAATGGAGGGGATATGTACTTAGGGGGATCTTATATATATTTTTAGTATGGGGAGGGAAGAATAACTGGGATTTATATAATAAGTTAGAAGTCAATATGAAATTTGATCAGAAAGCACTAAGGATAGAAATCTTAGGCTTTAAAGGGGAAATAGGACTTATAGAGGAAGTATGAACATTCCTTGAGTAAAGCAGATCTTTACCAAGGAAATGGCTATGAAAAATGATGAGACTAAGAGATATCAAGCAGATCTTGACCTATTTAGGGGAAGTTAGTGAGTGTTTGAGGAAAGAGGAAGAATGGGAATTTAGACATGCCTCGCTTGAGCTCCTCCAAATGGAAAACTTCCTTATGCTTGAGATGTGAATGGATATGACACTTGAAAACATGAAATGGATCACAAGCCATGATTTCGCAACCACAAAGCTACCTACCCGACCTACTTACCTAGCATTTTTTCTTCTTTTGGTTTGGGTGCACTTGAACTAGCATACCCAGCCTTTCAACTTTTCTTTCAGCTATCCTCCTATCTAAATCGATCCTTGTCTATTTTGGGGCTCAAATTAAGCTGATGAGCGCCCTTGTTTCTCTACCTATTTACAAATCTGCCAAGATTAAGCTTGTTTGGACAGATGTTCATCTCTATATTCTTCAGCAAGCAATTGCAACATAGGGAGACCAAGATTAAGCTGTTTGGCCCTCCCTTAAATGAAAACTCACAAAAATGGATCAACTCATCAAAAATGGAACACAGCAGGGGCATTTAGGCCAACACACACTCATGGCCTCTTCTTTGTCCTCTTAAGAAAATATGGAACATTGCAGCATGCAAAGTTTGACATATTTGGCATGTAAAAATGTCGATCATGAAAGATGAATATCTGTTCCTACAGGAGGCTAACACATCCTAGGTAAATTCCCCTCCTCGATCATATCTGAGGCATTTGATTTTGTGATCTGATTCATTTTCAGCCAAAGCTTTGAATTTTTCAAATGCTTCATCTTTATGCTTTAGAATTCATATCCAACACATTCTGGAAAAATCATCAATGAACAATATAAAGTATTCTTCTCCACGAGGTGACTTTTTCTTTGATGGTCCAAATAAATCAGTATGAACAAGTTCAAGAGGCTTACTAGTTGATCCTTGATTTTTAGGGAAGTGCGATCTGGTTTGCTTACCAAATTGACATGATTTGCATATTGTATTTTCTGGAAGCTGATATCAGGAAAATCACGAACAACCTGGAATCTGCATGCTTTTCTTATTTGAGAGAAGCTTAGATGCCCCAATCTTCTGTGCCATAGCCAGTGTTCATCATTTTTGCTTAGATAGCACTGTTGTTGTCCTCCCTTGAGTATGTATAAGTTTTTTGGAGTTCTTATACCTTTGATCACGGTTTTACTGTATCAAGCTCACGAACAACACATCTATTTGATCGAAATACTACTTCATTTCCTTGATCACACATTTGACTGACACTCAACAGGGTATGCTTTAGCCCATCAACATACATAACATTTCCAGCTTTAAATTTTTCTTTTAAGATAATAACCTTTACCTTTTATGACAGCAGGAGTGTCATTTCCAAATGAGACCTTCTTTTCCTTTTCTAAGGCATTATATGAATGAAGTTTTTCTTTGTCACCTGTCATGTGTTTTGAGCATCCACTGTCGATGTACCACTAATTTTATTGTCTTTCTGCATACAAGGCTATACCACATCTTTCTGTTTTCGGTTCTTTCTTTCTCCATATTTTGGGATTTTTCTCCTTCTGAGATGTTTGCCAAAATTTACTCCTGCATTCAGATTCTTCATGACCGAATTTGTTGCAGATAGGACATTCTATTTCATTTTCAAGAAGAGAAAAGTTATTGTAGGTCTGTTTCATGATTCATGTCACATTCCTTTGATTTCAAGCTTCTCTATTCATGAAGGTCTTGTAAGCAACACATTGAGCAGCTTTGTGTCCAAAGTTATGACATGAAAAACATTGGTCATTAGAGAAGTTCCTGCGATTATCGAATCCACTGACCTGGTGATTGTAGTTTCTATTGATATTCATTCTTGAACCAGATTAGGTATGATTTACTTGAGGTTGGTTATAGCTTCTGTTCAACCTTGAAGTAAATTGATCTGATTTACCTGGTGATATGCTTTATGCCTTTGCTGACAATTGTCAAACTGTTCACTGCTCTTTGCTGCATCAAGATAACATTTAGTGGAGGTTGATGGCTTCTGTGCTTGATATGCTTCTTTAGTATATCCAAGACTTGTTTTTATCAAAGGAGAACATTTCACTTTGATAATTTCATTTAAAGTTTCTGATCCTTTAGCAAATCTAAGATTGAGAGCTTTTGTTTTCTCAATATCCTTTATTAGACCCACAATTTCACATTCTAGCTTTTCATTGTGTTTTTCTCTTTCAGCAAGTTGGAATGTCAAAGTATCTATAATCATATTCTTTTCTTCTAAATAGATTTTGAGTTTAGAGATTTATTCATAAAGGTCATCTTCATCTAAAGCATCCAAGAAATCATAATCTTCAAAAGCCATCAGAAGTCTATAGTCATTACTATTTTCATCTTCATCACTAATTGATAAACCATCGCTATCTTCATGCGTATAGTAACTCTTCTTACTTACACTTTGTTTTCTATTCCATTTTGCTGATTCCTTACCTTTATCAAGCTTATCTTTATGAGGACATTTGGTAGCATAATGACTGAATCTTCCACAAGAAAAACATTTGAAAGGTGGTTTACCTCTGAATCTTTCAAAACCCCGTTAAAGGTTCTTGAAAAAGTTTGCTTCTTCCTCTCCTTCTGAAATATGTATTGATTCATTGATTTCTTCTCTTCCTGAAGCTTTAAATGTGACTTCTCTCATATCTGATGGACCTTGTTTTCTCATCTCGAAAGCAGTGAAGATTCTGTGCAGCTGGGTCATAATAATAGTTTGAAGATCCTGCTTTTCTTCTATGGCAGATACTTTTGATTCAAACTGAGCAGACAAGGATCTGAAAACCTTTTCAACTTGTTGGACACCTAATCCTAAATGGGTTAGTGTGGAAGTCGAATGGACAAAAGCACTCCAAGATACCTTGGGATGTGAATCCCAACGGTCACCATATTGTACTATAAATGTATATCAATTGTTAATAAAAATTGTATTGCATGTTTTATCTTTTACATCTCTCCTGCTCCCATGTGTGTTTAACATGGTATTAGAGCCATGATGTGTGGCCTGTGTAGTTTTCTTTCTCAGAGTTTATCCTTTAGTTAAAAAAACGAAAAAGAAGAGATGTTGTTGCTTCCATTGATTATTCTGTGCTCAGATCTGAAATATTTTGCCTCTACCTTATTCCAACGTTGCTTCTGCCATAACGCATCTGTCCTAACATAATGCTCTCTGGCGCACCAGCGCTGCCTCTGGCCATAACGTATCTATTCATAACGTTGGTCTGACACTGGACTGTCCTCTGTCCACTGCCTTTTGCCTGACATGCGTTAAAATATCATGGTATGCGCAACAGATTCGGCAACTTGATTCACTGGCTCCTGACAGTTTAAACGAATGGCTTCTGACATGTCACTTTCTTCTGCAAAAAAAAAATGGCTCTCCGATGTCCCGTAGAAACCCTAACGCGTGAACATCCAACTCCAGTAGGAAGGTCCAAACGGACTGTCTCAAGGCCGCCATCAACTTCTCTATCAATTGTAATTGTCTGCTTCTCCTTGTTCAACATCACCTTTGATGTAAAGGTGCCTTGTGGCCATTTTAGCAGACCAGCAACCATTTGTCCTGTTTGATTGCAGTCATCATCTATGGCCTGTTTTCCAAGCATGACAAGGCCAGAATGTTCACTGGAAACCAAGGATTGAAGAAGTTTAGCCACAACAAGAGGATAAAGACTCGTTTCTGTGGCGACATGGATAGTTCTGTCAGCCCCCATTGCCAAGCCAGTTCTCAGTGTCTCTGCACACTGTGAACCTCCCATGCTAATAACCACAACCTCCAATGCATTCCCTGATTCCTTTATCCTCAACGCCTCCTCCAATGCAATTTCGCAGAATAGGTTCATTGACATTTTCACATTGTTGGTCTCCACTCCACTCTTATCTGGCTTGACTCTGATCTTTACAGCATAGTCTATAACTCTTTTCACTGCTACCATGATCCTCATCTTTCACCTTGGATTGTGAATATTGGCGTATTACTTTCTAAGAGATGTTTATAACTAATGTTTCGGTACTTAACAGAACGACACCATAAATTAGATCCAATTGGGATATTCAGGATCTCCTCTCATGGGTCGTAACAGAGAATGATTCAGTTACTTCAATTTCATTTGAGGGTCTAGCATGTTATGTGTTAAAGGATCATTCTCTTACTACTGATGAGATAAAATTACTGTGCAATAATTTGCGGGTTTTGGGGAAACAAGAATTCAAGCTTTTGTTGAAGTGGCGTTTGCAAATCTTGAAGGCCGTTGAACAGGGGAATGAGAACCCAATTCTTGAGGGATCTCTTGCAGCTTCTCCCTTCCGCTAAGTAAACACGCCAGCAGATCATATTAGCATTGCAGTTGAAGGAGGATGGTTTGACTATTCATAAGCTACTCACAGTATGAGGAAATTAATTGGCTATTGAACCAAACAGTTTCCAATGGTTGCCTCTATTCATACATATTGATGTTTCTCATGCTCCGTATTGACAAATGAGCTTCCGGAGGGGATTTTTGGCACAGATCGCATGGGTATTTGGTTCTTGAGAGGGTTGGCCACTGGGCTTATCAGTGTCCTCTACAAGGATTGACTCCCGTGGTTTAGTAGCACTGTCTGCATGGTTATCTTGCCAAGGTGCCACTTCAATTTGTTCTGCATGTACAATGGTTCTCTCATGTGGGTTCCTGTAGAATTGTCGTAAGGGGATACAGGCACAAACTGGTTTCAGATGTTACAGTAGAGCAGAAGAGATCAACTTAATTTGAATAAGACTCCCTATGTGAACAACAACTTAAGTGAAGTGAGAGAAACAGAGATAGAGCATAAGAGTTTTTGAGAGCGCAACAAAAATTTGAAGAAATTGAAGAAACTTCGAAGAAGCGGAAGGGAATGAGCCTGTTCTGAAGAAAAAGGTTGAGATTTTTTCCATCAGCATCAGAAAAGTTATTCCATATAAGCTTTAGGCGTTATAAGATTCCCGATAGTCGAATTCTATTAACGCCACCACGAATTCTGTTGAAAAGAACAAAAGCCTGAAGAGTGGTCTACATAGTAATCAAATTTGTTTCCAAAAGTCTACATGATAAAAAAAAAATGTTATGCTGAGAATAATATTGAATCCGTTCTTGTGTGAGGCCAACATTTTTGCCATTTCAAGGGTGTCGCTTTAGAGTGTTTTTGCATTGTTTTGCTTGGAGAATCTCGTCTTGTTATAGTTTACTATGATCTGTCTACTCACATTCAGTAAGGTGTTCGAGAAGGTCCATTTTGTGGCAAACCACCTGAACCAAGACAGTATGTACGGAATTTTGTGCACTGGTGCGCAACGTTGGAATCTAGCCACTTGTCCAAGCAAACCGAATTTTGTTGATAGTAAATACTATTGTAATTTTCTGATTTAGAGTCATTTTGCATTTTGTTGGAATTTATGCAAGTTTAGCTGTGTACACACACTTCAACAATTTGGAAGTTTTTTAATCTTGAAGGTGGACGTTAGGTCACTGATCATTTGCTGACATTTATAAAGGATATTGCAGTGATTGTTGCTTCTTCTTCACTGGTTGATAGTTGTGATCAGTTTCTTTAACGTATAAGATAATGAAGAAAATGACCAGAATTGATGATGCATTAAATTTATTAAATAGTCTAATATTTTCCACTGTTGATGGGATGGTAAAAGTCAGTAAGGAAACTCTTTTTAACATTCAAACTTGCCTGCAAAATGCATAAGAAAATATTGAGTTTTTGTAGCTTGAGACAAAGCTACAACAAGAAGAATTAAAACAGAGAAGTCATTCTGAACGTGTTTTTGTTTAGAACATTGAGACAACCACCCATCAACAACAAGTTAATAATGCAGTAGTTGTACATGTAGATGCAGAAACTCAGTCTGCACTTCCCAAGCCCATCATCAGACCTTGGGAACAACTTGTCCACAACAAGCACTGAACCGGTCTTGGATATGACAAGGACTTGTCCTTTCATATTCCAGACTATGCTAAGCCCATTCAGTTTCAGAGTGCTGGACTCATTCATGACAGTTCACCTGCTCCTTATGACGGTTCAGCTTCAACTGTTCCAGACTGTGCCCCTCTTCCACAATAACAACAACAACAGATCGTGAAATGCCAACACTGTGATCGAGTTGGCCATATGAAAGATCACTGTTTTGATCTTCATCCATGTAAGCACTGTCATAAAACCAGTTATTCTTCAAACAGATGCTTCAGCAACAAACGTCCTGCAAGAACAAAGATTCATCTAGGATGGATCGCTTCTTTGCAATGGGCATCAATATCCAAGAAGATATTCCAAACACATGTTAGAACTTGTTCCAGAATATTGAACAGTCTTGCAGTTGAGTTTTCTCCATCTTCTCACCTTGTATCTGACAGGGGGGGAAATGATGGTCATCTACAAGCTTCAAAGCCACATCAAGCGAGCCTGAGCCACAACCTACCACATCAGTTTCAGAGTTGTAGCCAGAGACAAAGATGCGTGAACATGCCTTCAGTTGGCAATATGGGACACTTCCTCCAGCAGAAGACTTCAGCTTCTTGCCAGCTTTGGAAGAATTCCAGGAACAAAATTGAGAACACTTCCTCTAGCAGAAGACACTAGATTCTTGCAGTTTTGGAAGAGTTCCAGGAATTGCATTAAGCATTCCAGAGTTGTTGGTCATCCTTAAACCATCACAGGTTGAGACTTCCCTTTTCAGGTTGAAGTTCTCCCTTTTATGCGGGGTGAGACCTCTCCCTTTTACGGTTGAAGGTTTCCCTCTTTTAAACAATAGGATCACTTCCTCTAGCAGAAGACTTACAGCTTCTTGCCAGTTTTGGAAGAGTTCCGGGAACTGCACTAAGCGTTCCAGTGTTGGTGGCTATCCTTAAACCACCGCCCTTTTTTGCCAACATTTCATAGAGCACATTCAGCCTTGTGCTGCCATGCATTATTGCACATTTTGTATTA
>APFE030657622.1:16002-40241 GCA_000404065.3 Pinus taeda
ATTAGATCTTATCCTTCATCAAGCGCTAAGGTTCATCCTTGGTTCAGATCCAGCTATGCACCATAACCCAATAACTTGTATACTAGATCTTGTTCTTCATCAGATATTCAATACTTGAGTACCTTTGCCTAATGATCTTCTCCTCCTTTTATAGTCTTAAGCCGTACTCAATACCATGGACCAAAACCACTTGGAACCAATACCTTGGACCAAATACCTCAGACCATATATCTTGGACCAATACCATGGACCAAAATACCATGGACCAAATACCTTGGACCAAAACTTAGTTTTCCAAGATATACGTGCTTTTCATTCTGTGAAAGTGCATGTGTACGTATACACTCCTTTCATTCTGTAAAAGTGTGTGTGTACGTATACGCTCCTTTTGGTATGTTAACCTGCGTGTATATGCTACTTTGTCAAGCTGAACCTGTGTATACCTCTCTTTCCTCATTCTATGATGTCTGATCTATAACTCTGTGTTGTTAACCAGCTGAATTGTGATCTGTCATTTGAGTGAGTTACCATCATGGACAACACCTGCGTCATAATGCTAACACAAGTGTTGGTAATATCGAGGAGAGAATGAACCATCATATCACTTCATGTCTAGAACATATCGTGATCGTTGGATTGTAAGTTACAAAATTACATAGTAAAGAGACACACATTACTTAACTCTACACTAGACCAAGTTATACTTAACTATTTCCTATGTGTCGGAATATCCTAACAGTATTAATTTAGGTCGGATATGAAAAACACATGGTATTTTGCCTTAACCTAGTTTTGGAAAGTTCATCATACCTTATAGCCTTAAAGAAATTGCTTTATGATTTCTTCCTTGTAACAAATCACACAATTTCCACTTGTGAAACGTGTTCATTGAACTCTATGTTGAAAAGTGTGCAACAAGAAGTGCTAAAAATAGCTTTTCTAAAAATAGCATTTCGGGATCCCTTCTTATTTTAGTCAATCCCTGGACTAAACATAAGAAGTAAAATTTGAATTTGATATCAACAGTAGTTTGGAAATTAATTAATTAATTCATCTTGAGTTAATTAGTTAAGGAAAATCAAACTTGAAGTCTATGTGAGCACATGCAATAGTTTCTCCATTAATTGAGGAATTTAAGGAATTTAACCTTCAGTTAAAAAGATAAGGATGAGTTGTAATATTGAGTTGTAATCAGTTGACTTAGTTTAACTTAGTCAAGTCCAGTTAGATTAATTTAACAGTTTGTTAAATTAATGAGAGTTCAGTTAGTTAATGCTTGCATGGATGTAACTACTGTATTTTAGATAATTGAGTATTCACTCATGGATAACTCATATTTGTCAGTTCAGTCAGAGACCCAGTTGAGATCAGATGGAGGGACAATGTACTATCAGTTGCTAGGATATTCCTTGGTGAATATTCTTTATATGTAGAAGGAATATTATTCCTTATGGATTGCGCAGTTGGACCTGAGGTTACAGTGAGTGTGATGAGGCCAATTCACACATGTGATTTCATTGGACCCCAATCAAAACTGCGCAAGGAAATAGGAGGCTTGGAGGGTTTGAGGAAGATATAGTCTATGTCTATTGAGTCTATGATCTGTATTGTTTGAGTGCAGAGAGATCATGATAGCTTGAGAGCTAAGTCTTTTTGTAACTTGAACAAGATTTCCACTTGTATGATAATACAGAGTTGGGGTTTAAGCTGGTGCTTTCCCCAGTGATATATTTTCTGTGTTATGGTTGATTACTTCTCTATCTCAGTTATATCTGTTCATGCTTGATGTTGCTCATGTTCGATTAAGCTTCCACTCAATTGTTTGTAGAAGTAGATCAAGTGTTTTGATTTAGTGAATTGCATTACCAGGTGATCTACAATGGGAATTTCTACATGGTATCAGAGTGAAGGTGATCAAGGAAGAACATTATACAAGCAGGAGAAGTACAAAGTTTGGTTTCTGAATATTGAATTGAGTTCTTATCACATCTATTTCACCGATGGCGTTCAGTGGTTTAAGACTCTAATATGCCTTTGATGACAGTTCAAATTATATAGCCTGGAAGGATCACATGGAGGCAGTATTGGAAGATAACGAACTTAAGGACTTCATTGATCAAGAAGTCCATAAGCTGACTGATGCTACTCAACTGGCAGAATGGAAAACGTGTGTGGCTAGAGCTAGGAGAATCATCCTGGAGGGAGTTCGAGATCACATTATCTCGAGCCTCCATGGGAAGGAGACTCTATTTTCGATGTGGAAAACATTGAAAGATCTTTATCAGAATAACAACGATCAGAGGAAGCTGGCGCTGAAGGACGAGCTTCTCAAGATCAAGTGCGAAAAGGGTGACACAATCTCTACGTTCCTGAACAAGCTCACCACCTGCAGGGATGAGCTTGCAAGTGTAGGGGTCGTGACTGTTGATGACAACATGGTGAGTCTAGCACTCCTCCGTCTTCCTAAGCGCTGGCATAGCTACCAGGACTCAGTTAATGGAAGAGAGAAATTTCTAGATTGGGAACGACTTTGGTCGGACTTAATGCAAGAGGAGATAAGGTGGAGCACCAAGGATGGATCTTCATCAAAAAAAGATGATGAAGAAAATCTAGCTTTAGCGAGTAAAGCTAAGAAATGGAAAGGGAAGGCGTCCCAATCCAAATCTTCTCATGGTGGGAAGAAGGTTGACAAGTCGAAAGTGAGATGCTTTCACTGTCATGAAGTGGGCCATTATGCTATGAATTGTCCACAGAAGAAATCCAAGAAGGGCTCCTCAAAGGGATTTGATGGTGATGCACTAGCTTCACAATTTGAGTTGGATTTCTCACTTATCGCATGCATGGTTTCATCCATGGTGGGATGTGTTTGGTACTTGGACAATGGAGCTTCTTTTCACATGTCGGGTGACAAGAATATTTTCAGTACATTGGAGGAGAAGGATCTCCAGATGCGGATTGAGATGGGTAATGATGGAAAATACTGTGCTTCAGGTGAAGGTACAGTTGTGTTTCAGAGGGAGCATGGTTCACCTCTCACCCTATCTGCTGTTAAATATGTACCAAGTTTGAAAAAGAATCTTGTGTTTGTTGCTATGCTAGAAGATAAAGGCTATGATGTAGTCTTTAGTAAAGGAAAAGTGTTCCTTAGGCATATCGGCACCGGATGGACCAAGTGAATAGGGATTCAAGTAAATAATCTCTACAAGTTGGAGGTAGATGACTGTGTTGCACTAAGTTCCAAAGCAGAGGTGGTGCAAAGCCAAGATGTTGGCGAGCTATGGCATAGGAAACTGGGCCACTTGCATCATAGGGCCTTGAAGATCATGTAGCAAATTTCTACCAGCTTACCCAAGGGAAAATTGGAGAGCAAAGAGACACATGCAAAGGATGCACCTTGGGTAAGTATGTGAAAGCTTCCTTTTAGGATTGGGATAGTAGAGCTGGAGCAATCCTAGAGCGAGTTCACTCAAATTTATGTGTACCATTCTCTACAGACTCCACCGCTAAACAAAGGTACTATGTTATTTTCATTGATGATTTTTCTCGTAGATGCTGGATCTACTTTATGCAAAAGAAGGATCAAACCTTCTTGAGGTTTTGTGAGTTTAAAGCCTCGACAGAGAAAGAATCTGGGAAGAAAGTAAAAGCCTTGCGTAGCGACAATGGTGGAGAGTATATTTCCCAACAATTTAAAGACTTTTGTGCTATAAAGGGAATTAGATGGGAACTGACGACACCTCATAACCCACAACAGAATGGGGTGGTCGAAAGGAAGAACAGATCTATTGTGGGAGCAGTTTGAGTGATGTTGCATGACCAAAGCCTACCACTTCATCTGTGCGCTGAGGCATGCGATACAACAATGTACCTTCAAAACAAAGTCCTCATCGTATTTTGATGATGAAGACACCTATGGAGGCTTTTTCGGGGAAGCGACAAGATGTGAGTCACTTCTGTATCTTTGGATCACCAGTTTTCTGTCATGTGACCAAAGATGCTCAGAAGAAGCTATACCCAACAGCTGAGTTGGGGATACTTGTGGGGTACACAAATACACCCCACAACTATCGTGTGTTTCTGCCTACCAGCCAGAGGACCGTAGTGCGTAGGGATCTGAAGTTTGACGAGCAGAGAGCCATGTGAGTGTCATTTGAGAGGGATCTCAAGTTGCATGGTGATGAGGAACTTTTAGTTCCAAAGGAGGAGGAGCCTCCTGATGATATGGATCAGCCACATGCAAAGGATCTAGTAGTGGAGACCACCACTCTTGGAGAGTCTTCCAGAGATGGGCAAAAATGCTCGCAGGAAACTGATAGATTGATGCAAGATGCAAGAGAGAATGTGGGGTAGTCATCCTCTCATCACAAATAGAGGAGATCTCTCGAGAAATAAACTGGCTACATGGCCCTGGTTGGGGAGTGTGTAGTAACTGAACCTTCTTCTTTTCAGGAGGTAGTGCAGTAACCAGTATGGATTTATGCAATGGTAGAAGAGTACGATTCTATCATACGGAACAGTGTGTGGGATGTTGTCCCTAGACTTGGGGACAAGTCAGTGGCTAGTTCTCGATGGCTTTACAAGGTAAAGAAGGTAGTTGATGGCAGTGTTGAGAAACACAAGGCAAGGTTTGTTGCCCAAGGTTTCTCACAAGTTGAGGGGATCGACTACGATGAGACCTTTGCTCCCGTAGCAAGGTACTCATCTATCAGATCGATGCTAGCTCTATCAGCTCAAATGGGTTGTAAGATCCATCAGATGGATGTGAAGATGACGTTCCTCAATGGGAAGATTAAGGAAGAGGTATACATTGCGCAGCCCAAAGGATTTGAGACCTTCGACCACGAGTTGCATGTTTACTGACTCAGGCGAGCACTGTATGGGCTGAAGCAAGCACCCCGTGCTTGGTATACCAAGATCGACAACTATTTCACTAGGTTGGGCTTCACCAAGAGTGAAGTAGATGCAAACCTATACCACATCATGGTAGATGGTAAGCCCTTGATTATTGTACTTTATGTCGATGATTGGACTTTGACAGGTGATGAGTAGCTGATAGAGTATTGCAAAGAGGACCTTGTAAGAGAGTTTGAGATGAAGGACATGGGCCTCATGCACTACTTTCTAGGCATGGAAGTGTGGCAAAAAGATGGGGAAGTATTTGTGTCTCAAGGCAAGTATGCCAATGAGATACTTAGACGCTTTCACATGGAGAAGTGTAAGCTCATGCAGACTCCTCTAGTTGGAAACTGGAGGAAGGAAAATGCTACTTCAGGTGAGGTAGTAGCTGCTACTGTTTATCTGCAGTTGGTGGGTTCACTTATGTATTTGGTGAACACACGACCCGACTTATGCTTTGTGGTGAACCAGCTGAGTCAAGCTATGGTTCAACCTACCAAGATGTTTTGGAAGGCAACGAAGCATGTGCTAAGATATCTCAGAGGCACTACACACTATGGATTATGGTACAAATGGATAGAGGGAGTGAAGCTGCAAGGCTTCACAGATGTGGATTGGGCAGGTAGTCCATCATACAGGAAGAACACTTCTGGAGGAATCTTCAACTTTGGTTCAATTGTAGTTTCTTAGTATAGCAGGAAACAAAGCTTAGTTGCACTTAGCTCAGTAGAGGTTGAATACATGGCTGTGAGTCAGGCAGCATGCAAGGCCATTTGGATGCGGAAGATTCTAGTGGCATTGTTTGGTCAGATGATGGATCCTACCGTGATATACTGTGATAATCAGAGATGCATAAAATTATCTGAGAATCCAGTGTTTCATGACAGGTCCAAGCATATAGATATCCTTTACCATCATCTACGGCACTGTGTGATCAAGAGGATCATGATGTTGCAGTATGTTTCGACTGAGGAGCAGGATGCACATATTTTGACAAAGGCATTGTCAAAATGCAAGTTCGAGTTCCACGGAGACAGGATCAGGGTTGCTGATAATCCCTTTCTTGTTGAGAGGGAGTGTTGAAAAGTGTGCAACAAGAAGTGCTAAAAATAGCTTTTCTAAAAATAGCATTTCAGGATCCCTTCTTATTTTAGTCAGTCCCTGGACTAAACATAGGAAGTAAAATTCGAATTTGACATCAACAACAGTTTGGAAATTAATTAATTAATTCATCTTAAGTTAATTAAGTAAGGAAAATCAAACTTGAAGTCTATGTGAGCACATGGAACAGTTTCTCCATTAATTGACGAATCTAACCTTCAGTTAAAAAGCTAAGGATGAGTTGTAATACTGATTTGTAATCAGTTGACATAGTTTAACTTAGTCAAGTCCAATTAGATTAATTTATCAGTTTGTTAAATTAATGAGAGTTCAGTTAGTTAATGCTTGCATGCATGTAACTACTGTATTTCAGATAACTGAGTATTTGCTCATGGATAACTCATGCATGTCAGTTCAGTTAAAGACCCAGTTGAGATCAGATGGAGGGACAATGTACTATCAGTTGCTAGGATATTCCTTGGTGAATATTCTTTGCATGCAGAAGGAATGTTATTCCTTATGGCTTGCACAGTTGGACTTGAGGTTACAGTGAGTGTGATGAGGCCAATTCACATATGTGATATCATTGGACCCCAATCAAAACTGCGCAAGGAAATAGGAGGCTCGAAGGGCTTGAGGAAGATATATTCTAAGTCTATTGAGTCTGTGAGCTGTATTATTTGAGTGCAGAGAGATCATGATAGCTTGAGACCTAAATCTTTTTGTAATTTGAACAAGATTTCCACTTGTATGATAATACAGAGTTGGGGTTTTAGGCTGGTGCTTTCCCCAGTGATATATCTTTTGTGTTATGGTTGATTACTTCTCTATCTCAGTTATATTTGTTCATGCTTGATGTTTCTCATGTTTGATTAAGCTTCCGCTCAATTGTTTGTAGAAGTAGATCAAGTGTTTTGCTTTAGTACATTGCATCACCAGGTGATCTACAGTGGGAATTTCTACACTCTATCCTTAATTGCTAGACTATTGTAAGTCCAAATCACTACTTGGTACCAACCATGCAAACTCTCTATTGTTGAAGGGTGCATGTGCTTTACAAATGCTCTGAAATTTACGAACCCACCTTATTTCATGGCACTAAGCCACCCAACTTTTATTGAATCTATCTACATGAGAAAAGCTTAGACCAATCCTAGCAAAAGCCCTTTGGTTTGGTAGTCAAAGGAGAATTTCCTATAGGACGATTTCCAATTCTTCCAAATTGGATTTAGAACATTCAAACACATTTTGCACATGGGTATGATATTATTGAGTTGTGGAACCTTATTTATCCAATACCAACATATTAGAACCATGTCTTTCTATGTGTTAAATTCTATTTTCCCCAATCTCATTCATGATAGATGGGGGTTAGACTTTTCTATTATGTTTCCAAATCAAGCTTGCAACTAAATCCTATCTATTTTGTGGTTCATCGAAATTCCAATGAAGCACCTTTGAGACTAGTTACTAGGCCCATTACATTCTCTTGAGTACTCCTGATCACAAGGTTTTGAATGTTATTTCATCACTAAGAACGTCACATAGAATTGACCCCTATAATATCCCTCTTGGGAAAATTACACTTAGGGGTGAAATTCTGGATTAGGGTTTCAATGAGCAAAAGAATAACTGTATTTTATAGCAGTACTACAATACTTACTCAATCTTTAAAACAATGATGATATTGAGTGCATAAATAGTGTAAATAAGAACAATTGATTTCACCATCAACACTATAAGTAAAGCCAATTCAACAAGTACATTACAAACTTACAAATCAACAATTTTTCAAATAACAGAATGTAGTTTCTAGACTCACAACCATAGTTGTCACATCAACAAACATTTCTACTCATATACTGTTATTTTGACCTTGATTTATCCCTTACCTCCATGTTGTCAACCAATGGCAACCTCAACTTCATGAGCATCATCCCTTGGTCATTGGTTTCCTTGAATCTGACCCAATATGATCCACATTTATGAAGGAACGAAATGAAATACATATTTAAACAAAAAACATAGAGATACAACAAAACACAACTTCAGTTAATAAATAACAACTGCTAAAATATGTTTACATGTAAGAAGGAAATAAACTAGCTTAGGTGATTGTAGCTTACATTCGAGAAGAGATGTGATGGCTATGTGCCTTCTAAACTGAGTTACAATGAGGCTCTCAGGTCTTTTTATCATCAAGAAACAATGGAAAACACTAAACATCCAAAAAGCTAACCCTAGGAGACGAAGCACCAAAAGCTTGTGGGCCCCATTAGGGTTAGTTGGAACGTCAACTTCCTCGGATCATCTCCTTGGCATATGATCTCTGTTTGGTGCACACAATCGTCCAATTGAAAGGTCTATTCAAGGAAAACAACTTTCAATTGCAAACCTTGTCACACGTTACATGTTTTCCTGCTTCCCCAAGAAACACCATTTAGGGCCTCAAAATGGCTCCATAGGTTCAAGTCCCGAAAAATTGCCAAAAATAGAAAATTGTCAAAATAGGAAACTATGCTGGAAATTAGGAAATTGAAGGGAACAATGCTGGGGGTCCAAGTGGAATAGGCGGGTGGCCACCAATTTCCTCTTGGATAAGTTCTTCCCCCTTAGGAAGTAATGGTCCCCATTGTGTTGAGTGCCCCCATGAGATGGGGAAAATTCTGCTAAATTCGGTCCTTGGTGAGCCACTTGCCTTGGTGTAGGAGCTAGCCAACTTTGACAACCTGATACAGTTGGATACTTTGTTGGTGAGTGTTTTTAACTTGTGTGTCCATGATCTGATCAATGATGGCCAATTTGATGCAATCTGGATTGAGCTCTGTTGGTGTTAGTTTCTCAACAATGCCTGATGTGTCCAACAATGGTGGGAAGTATGGTCGAAGGCGATCCACATTGAATATGGGGTGCATGCCAAGGAATGGAGGGATACTTTTCTTGAAAGCATTGTTACCTAGGGCGTTAATGATGGTCTAAGGCTTGTATCGAAGTAGTCAAAGCTTTTGATGGGATTTGGTAAGGCATTCCTTCTATAAATGCAACAACACCTTGTCACCCACTTGAAACTTATTACTTACCCGATGTTGATCATGATGTTATTTATGGTTGGCATTGGCTTTATCCAGGATATCATGAATTTCCTGGCGAATGTGCTGGATGCATGCCATAAACTTGGTGGCTTTATTAGCTTTAGATTGTACATGTGCAAATTATGCTTGTGTAGTCGCAACAGGCATGGAAACATTAGTTGGGCACAATGGTTGAAATCCCAGGCCCACTTGAAAGGGTCTATGGCTAGTCGAGCTATGGAGAGCTCTATTATAACTGCGTTGCACATAGGGAAGACTCTCATCCCATGTTCGCGGATGCTTGGAGTTGTACATGCATAGTATGTGAACTATCATCCCATTGACGACTTATTTTTGGCCATCAGTATGGGGGTGGAATGTTGTCGATTTGGTGAGCTTGGTGTTCAACAACAACTAGAGGCTCAACTAGTATGCAATCAAGAATCTACTGTCCCAATGTCCTACGACCCAACTATAGCGTGCCTCCCAAATCAACTTGGCATGCTCGTTTGAATTATACATATATATCTATCTATCTATCTATCTATCTATCTATCTATCTATCTATCTTATATATATATATATATATATATTTTTTTTTTTTTTTAAATCCAAATTTTATTTATTAATTTCTTTTCTTTTCTTTTCTTTGAAATTTTACATACTCTAAAATTTATAGAACTCCTTGGACTTAAGAAAATTAGACATACACACATTTCATAATGTTAAGATGCTCCTACATCACCTCTTAGTATGAATGTTCGTCTTCTCCCTATACAATACATAAATAAATTAAAGGATTAAGACATTAGTTTCTAATTGTATATTCCTCTTTTCTTAAGCCTAATTTAATCCATTAATCATTATAATATATTCAATTATTATGGAAATTTTATATGGTTGTGTCTAAGAGGCTTATTGATGTCCTCACACCATGATTAGGGCCCTAATATAAATCCCTAGTTTGCAAAACCATGTAATGGAATACATATTATACTTATAGGATACACATTCAATTTATAGGGCATGCATTATGGTTTCAAACCCTATGCATGGCCCATGAACCATAAAAGATAATGATAATGCACATAAACATGCTTTGTCTTCAAATGATAAGCAAGGTTATTTGTTAAGAAATTTTCACTTTGGATGTCACAATCTATACTTATAGGTTATTGTACCAACCCCATACCTGAACACAATATTTGTAACCAAACTGCTTCCTTGGTTGCATGAGTGGTGTTGAGTTGATTTAATCACTATTAATATGACTGAATCACAACCATTAATTGTCAACCCAGGGTAGGTCTGTTTATTTCAAAGGAGTACGCACTGTTTGTGCTGATACACTTCAACCAATAGTAAAAATAAAAGACAAAACAAATGTTGTTGAATTTAATTGCATAGAGTAACACTAATGTGGAAATAAAAAAACATTCTATAGAAATGAAGCCACTCTTCATGTTACCAAGGAAAAGATGCGCCAAACAACACACCACTAACTAAGTCAATTGGCTAAATATTATGTTCAAATCAATCCTATGTGACAACATATCAAAAATATGGAAACAAAAATAAACCCATTCTACAAATGACACAGTGACAGAAATAACTTCACACTTACTGAAATGAACAATAATTAATCTACCACTATGCTACTGCTACTGCCACAATCCCTGTTAAAGAGGAGGGCTATTCCTTCCTAGCAGGGTGCAGGGATGAGATGCATATTAGTAAAGTCTCAACACCATGTCTGTAGAAACATCAACAATGCTATTCTTTGTATTAAAATGGTTATGAATTACAGAAGAAAAATAACGATACTGTCCATCCTATTTACATGGCACCGAGTCCCCTTCATAAGATTTACATGTCCAAAATAAGAAACAAATTAGTCACAATTCTCATGCTGATCAATATCAAGAGAGAATATAAATCGTTACAACAGGTTCTAAATACAAGGCCAATTGCTGTTACATCATTTCTCAGAATCACAACTGCCTTGACTCCTTAGCTGCCCATAGATAATACAATCTTTACGACAATTGTCTTATGGAAGAGTACCCACGGTCCTAGACAATGAGGTGTAGTCAACATCCCACAGTGTAACAATAATCCGAGGTGTAACAACAATGCTTGAGGTGTAATAACAATTCGGTGTGTAACAACAATGGTCTGAAACAACAAGTACTCAAAACCCCTTTGTGAATTATCACACTGTTGTTCATCCTTTGGCCGTGGACTTTGGAGCATCACATGAAAGAAATAGAACCAGAGAATGCTTTTCCATAATTGCCTCAGTTAGCCATCGAAAATATATTACCTCATTGATATTTAAAAAAAAATGGCAAAATAATATGTCAGAACAAAAATGGATTCTTATAACCGGGAGAAAGGTAATTATGATATAAAGTCCACAATTTCAAAGGTGAAATGGTCAAGGATGGGGGGAAAAGGTGTCCAAAATATGCGCAAAACCTGCACCCAACATCTCCCCCAAGCTGAAGCAATTACATACCCTCATGTAAAAATACTTCAGAGCCTGCTGCTATACTTCATATGCAGTTTTGTCAGATTATAGGTGTTAGCGGTGTCCTCAACGGACCTGTATCCTGGAGTGGCCATCAGTTGATGTGGCCAAGATTCCTCCTCATAATCACACAGTTGATACTGAGGCTGGTACTCTTCCACTAGTAGCCAAATCAAAGAATACTTAAACCTTAGTCCTATCCAAAAGGCGCCCAATCGATCCACAATCTAGGCATACTCTGGGACCCGTACAATAGCAACCACAAATTTTTTAAAACCAAACGGGTCGCTCTCCTGTAGTCCTGAACTACTAACCTCTGTGCATTTCTCGCACACTGTTAGTGCATGACTCTTCATTTGCACAAAAAGGCTGAGGTAGAGATTCACAATTCTTCGCTTGTAGATGGTTGCTTGTTCCTTGACTTCTAGAACACTCAAAAATTCCCTAAAAAGTCATCTTAATTCTGCGACCATGCCTGGTTCATCCCAAATCATTAATGTTGCCTTCTCTTCATTCACGTCCGCTGATTTCATGGCCATGTGCCATTCTATCTGATTTTTCATAAAAGAAATAAAGGCGTGCAACTGCAAATTTCCCATGTAAGAAAGAACACATGCAACTATGTGCCTACTAACATGCTCACAAATTATATTATGGAGGAAAAGCTCACAAAGCAAGCTTTGATCAAGGAAATCACAGGCACGAAAAACGTCCAAAAAGGTTTGGGTATAATTACCCAAATATGGTCTATTTTCATAGACCGCCTTCAACTAAAACAAGAAAAAGTGTTCCCACAGAAAAACTGGGTAGGATAGAGAGGGTCTTCTACACTCTTACAGATTTAGGGCGAGTTCATGTAGCTTGTGTTTATCATTCGTTAAATCCTGAACCTGCTGCTGCAACTCCTCTTCTTTCTTCTTCATAGCTACCTCTTTTTCCCATCTTTCCCATTTTTTGCCAATTCCTTCTCAACCCATTTTTCCTTGAGTGAGTTTAGTACTTTCTAGTGTGCTGCCAATGAGACCACTCCTTCCCGCAACAAGAGTGCCTGCTGTTCCACTTTTGTAACTCTAATATCAATAAATTTTTCTCTGAACACCATCATGATTCAGGGCCTTGTATTTCTTCACATGCAATATCACTTGGGGGTGTAACAACATCCTGAGGATTGAGTTGCTCTGTTTTGGCTACTAGTTCTTGTGTAACAACATCGTCATTAACGGGTTCTTATGTATCAACCTATTCTTTTCTTCCCTGGGTAGCTTTTGCCTCTATGGCTGGTTCTTGTGTAACAACAATGTTGTCAGTAGGTTCTTGTGTATTAGATCCCAGGTCTCTATTCATGGGATGCTCTATTTCGGCTGCTGGTTCTTGTGTATCAGTAGCATCATCAATGGGTTCTTGTGTAACAACTGTAAAATTTTGTAGAATTTTTCTACACATCAGCTAGCTCTGATACCATGTAGAATTTTTCTACAAATCAGCTAGCTCTGTTACCATGTAGAAATTTCACCACCTGTAAATAAAACTAATATACACAATGTACTAAAGCGTAATACTAGATCTACTTCTACAACCAATTTAGCAGAAGCTTAATCGAACATGAGAAACATCAATAAGAACACATATAACTGATATGGAGAAATCAAACATACATAACATAGAAGATATAACTAGGAGAAAGCACCAGCCTAAAACCCCATCTCTGTATTATCATACAAGTAGAAATATGTCCAGATTACACAAAGCCTTAGCTCAGAAGCTATCCAGCTCTCAGTACAATCCCTCTGTTGCTCATAGACATTCAAAGGCTTCTCACAAACCTTCTCCTCTGCCCTCCAAGCCTCCTATTTTTATGCACAATTTTTCTTGTGTCCTCTAGCTACAACCAGTGTGATTCTCTCCTCACACACAACACTGACTTTTGAAATAACTGCACAAACCTGAAGGAGATAAATCCTCATCATGGATGAGCTTCCTTTATAGGAAAAATATTCATCCAACTGATAGTACATTGTCCCTTCTCTGATTTCTACTGGGTCTTTATCCGAACTGCCATGCATCAGTTATCCATGAGAGAATACTCAGTTATCTGAAAATAACAATTGTCACATGCATGCAAGCATCAACAAACTGTATCTCATTAATTTAACAACTTGTTAAATTAATCTAACTGAACTTGACTAAGTTAAACTAAGTCAACTGATCCTCTTAATATAGAACTCATCCTTAATTCCTCAATCAGTGGAGCAAATAAAGGACACATTCCCCAACCAGTGGAGAAATTATTGCATGTTCTCACAAAGACTTCAAGTTTGATTTTCCGTAACAAATTAACTCATGGAGAATTAATTAATTAATATTCAAGTTTTTGGTAAGACCAAATTCAAATTTTACTTCCTATTTTAGACTAGGGACTGTCTAAAAATAGGAATCCAACTTGAACTACTAAAAATAGAACTTCTATTTTTAGCACTTCCATTTTTCATTGCCTGTTGCCCAATCCAGCACTGACGCCCAAACTGCTATTTTTAGCAATTTCTTGTTGCCATTTTTCAACAACAACTTCCTAGGGTTTGGTCTTAGTTTCCATCGAGATGGTGCTCGCAACACAGACTTTGTATTTGGTTTCTGCTAGGTTTATGGTGCATGCCGCACACACAGGACCTCGTTCAGAATCCACCCTCATTTTTTCCACTGCTTTTGCTAGGGTATCCAAGCCTGGGACCCTTTCTTTTGCTCCACTTCCTTCTAATTGCTGCCTTAATTTTTCATTTTATTCTTCTAAATTTTTTATTTTAAGAACAAAAAATAAGTCTTGTCCTTACCTAGCAGAGGGTCTTCTTCTGAATGGGGTTGTTCCCCTTCTTTCTGCTTCCTCGTATCCTTGCTTGGTTCTTTGCTAGATGAAGATGAAGGTTCCGGTCGTGAACTGACTTTTACCCTTCTCTTCAGTATCCTAGTGCCTATCGGCTTCTTCAATGATCTTTTCTTGATCCTATCCTATGAAGATTGGCCTCGTTCTTTAGTCTCCCTTGCTTCCTTTGGGGCGTCAGGGATTTCAGTTCACCTCTTGCAAGAGGTCCTTGTCTTTGTACTCATGAATTCTTCTCAGCTTCTGCCTTGTCATTCCAATGCATCTAGTACGATCAATTTAATAAGACCATGATTGGTGACACAAGTTTCTGGGTGTGCAGTAGTTTTTACAGCCACAAACATGTGCATGATGTTTTCTAACAAGAAATTGTTGGGCCTCAAAATAGTCCTTATTCTCACTCCATTATTCACCAATACCTTCACATTACTTCCATATTACCTTCATGTCACCTCCATTCCACCTCCACAGCATTACATTTACCTCATCATTGGGTTATAACTATGCTTTTCCAAATTTTATTAATTCTTAACATTTTAAAGTGGATTTATGGTTAAACTTTAGAAAATAATATGCTTATACTTATACCTAACAATTAGAATGAGTTTGTTGACATGTGTACATACAAAGGAAGCTTCCAAGGCATCCTTATGTGGTACTCTATGTTCAAATTCGAATTTGAGAAGATCATGAACCTCATGGAGAAGATCATGGACCTCATGGAGGAGATCATGGAGGGTAGGGTTATGTGTCACCATTGGTTGAGAAATATGTGGGTCAAAGGAGGGAATAGTGGGTCTACATTTATGAGATTGTTATCATAGTTTTTGTATAAATAGGAGCACCTCCTCCATTCCAAAAGGGAGGAATCTTGGAGCATGTATCCAACTTATGATGGAATAGAATAAAGCTTCATTTTACATAAATTTCCATTATATAGTTTTAGACATAAATTGTGTTAATGTAGTATATGAATTTATGGAATAGCTTATCACTTTGTTCTTAGGAGAATTGAGCTCACTCTAAAAAGATCAAAGGAACATTTTATTTCATAATAGATCTTATTTCATTGCTTAGATGTTTGAGGATTTGTTTATGATTGATGAATGAGTTTAAATTAAAATCTTATCAGCATATGAGGGAACAACCAAGGGTCTAAGTTAGGCTCTCCCACTATTTGATTTGCATGATAGTTGAAATTCATTCTTTTACTTTTAAGTTTCAAGTTATTTCATTTCTTATGCTTATGAATGAATCTTAGTTTAGTTTGGATCAATATACGAGGGGACAATCAAGAGACTAAGTTAGTCTCTCTCTCTATTTGAATCTGAACAACAATTAAATTCATTCTCTTTTCTTTATTTCAAGTTTCTAGTTTTATGTAATCAATGATTTCTTTTCAATCTGTAATACTGTAGGAAAGGACAACCAGGACCTCCTCAATTAGGAGCCTCCTCCCTTACATATTATATTGAATCATAAATCATTTAGTTAGACATAGAGTTAGTTGCCTACTCCTGCATATATTTTGCTGGCATCATCACAAGCTTACGAGTTTCCTTGGTTGATAATTTAATGAAAACAATTTAAGAAATTAAATTGCCCAACAGAAATATGGAAGGTTAACTAGCTGCCTGTGCTGCAAGTGCTTTAACAATGCGAAATGGTAGTTAAACATGATTGTTTGCCTTCCTTCACCAGTAATGTACTTGATAATGTATACGACAACATCTCCCCACGGCCAAGGGAGTGATGATCTATCAATTCCCTTACCCTTCTTCTTCAATTGTTCCTCTCCTTGAAGGAATTCTGCATTAAGAGAGGGGTCATTTCTTTTCCTGCGGAAACACCGTTTCCCCACAGTCTGTAGTGATGTCACATGGGCAATCACTTCTTCTAACACTTTTAGCTTTAACCCCCAAAACTTTCGTCTGGTTTCTATGCAGTTTCCGAGCGAATTCCATGGCGACCAACTCCTTTGATCCCTTGAGTCGTTCAAAAAATTTGAAACAACCCGCTTCCTTAAATATCCGACAAACCTTAGGGAAATTCTCCAATGCTTTAGTCAAATTGGGCTCTTGTCGGACTGCTGCTCTTCCCATCTCTATCCTAGCACTGTGTGTTCTGTTCTTGCTCTAAGAATTTTGGAATAAAGGTGAAAGGCTTTGCTAAGGTTGATGTTAGTGCAGTGAAATAGGCAATAAAACGAGGATTTCAGGTTAGGGAGGATCGCATTGCACACTATATGGTTTCATTATTGGTATGGATCATGGATATCTGGCGTCAAATGCGTTTTAATTCTTGGCATGATCAAAATAAAGGGATAATGATGACAAAGTTTTAATAATGATTACCAACTTTAAATTCGAGATCATAGATTACGAAATAACTCATCCTCTCCCCCGAGTTTAATGTGACGTCCGTCCTTGACTGTCTAAAGAGATACCATAGTAGTTTCCATGATTGTTAAACATAGGGCAGAAGTGATATACCTTTGTATGACGTACCTGACGTGATGTGGCAAGAAACAACTGGTGACAAGGATTAGTGACATAATTAATTCCAGTGATGATGTGCCAGTTGTATGAATTACTCCCACAACATAGCATTGATGAATATTCTCTCTTTTCTATATTGCGACTAATGGTTTCGTTGATGTGACTGCTTAGAGGTTGACAACTATTACACATGTAACAACAAACCCAATTTCCATGCTATTCAATAAACCGTTTCTTATTTACATGATTCTTTAGAATACTTATAAAAATAATTTACAAACATATTCTAATAGAACTTGTAACAACATAAAATATAATATGCATGAGTTACATAATGCTGTTACAAAGGAAAAAGAAATGTGCAACAACTGCCACATAGTGGTTTTCAGCTGTCACAATCAATCTTTCTGTGCCCTAGAAGAGGTTTTCACAGTCATATTTTTATTTATATGTTTTTATTGCTCTTTTTTCTTATATTTATTGTTGGGTGTAACAACTGCCAACAAAATTTGGGCTTCGGCTGTTACACTTATTAGAGAATTAGGAAATTGGCAACACAGGGGAATTATCCCTCGCCTTCATAATCTGAAGGTGAGAATCTGTGACAATGTTGCTGAATGATTCATTTGAAGCAGATTTTTGATATAGCCAAAGACAATGCCCATTAAAAAACAATGTTGTCCTAACACTGTGTTAAAATTGGCAACTAGGGCCAAACTTCATGTGGGTCATCTTATTCATGGCTGATAATATTTTTATTAGATTCCTCTCATTAAGAGGTGTAAGATTGATATAAAGATCATCCGATTCTAATAAGTATTCATGGAGATATGAATTTATTTTGATTATGGAATTATTATCAAGCCGACCTACAACTCATGTAGGCTCAGAAGCCCAACAGTCGCATCTATTCAAACATCATCATTTGTGTATAAATACAAGAGGATTTTTCCTCATTTGCACTCACTCATCTCATCACATTTCTCTCTCTCTACTGTGCATAAAAGGGTCTCTCTCTCACACATGTGAAGCCGGAAGCTGCTGAAACTAAAGCTGCAACTGTAGAAGTAGAGTTTGACCTACGTGGACTAGAAGATCTCCTCATATAAACTATTCTATAGGTTCATCTGAACTTCCTCTGAAAGCTGCAACTTTTGGTGGTGGAATCAAGTCAATCCGAAGGACGATTTGCAAGATATGGACTGCCCTAGTTTGAAGGAAGTTGCTGAAACTGAAGTGCAACAGCAGAAGTAAAGTTTGACTTGCGTGGACCAGAATATATTCTCAACTGAACTATGTTGTAGGTTCATCTGAACCTCCTTTGAAAGCCACAAATTTTGGTGGTGGAATCAAGTCAATCTGACGGACGATTTGCAAGATATCGACTGCCCTAGTTTGAAGGAAGCTGCTGAAACTAAAGCTGCAACTGCAGAAGTAAAGTTTGACTTGTGTGGACTATAAGATCTCCTCAACTGAACTGCACTAAAGGTTCATCTGAATCTCCTCTAGAAGCCACAACGTTTGGTGGTGGAATCAAGTCGATCTGACGGTCGGTTTGTGAGATATCGTCTACCCTAGTTTGACGATGAAGTCGCTAATGTTGATGCTGCTAATCTAGGGTTTGCTACTACTGATATAAATCAGATTTATTGTACTATTTCTCTCTGCTGAATTATTGAAGATAAAAGAAGATTTGATCAAAGGGTTTCCCCACACATTGTGGGGTTTGTCCCTAGCTAGCTGCCACATCTTGTGTCTCTTGTCTTGGTGTAGTGGCCAATCTAGGGTGCTAGATTAGACTAGATTTATTATCAACCAAGGTAGGTAAACTTAGAGGCACGTGTCTAAAGTCTATAGACATAAAAGGATCCCTAACTAAGTGTCTGCTGTGACAGGCTACAACACTCCTTTACAAGAGGTTGAAATATGTTTCCTCTCACCTTAACACTCAGATCACCTAATTTATCTAACTATCCTAAGGATACAACGTATTGCTAGATTGAGTTTTAAACCCTCTTACAAGGATGTTTTGCACAAAAGCTATTTCTAGCTAACACACTAAGCATTCATGAAAATCAAAAGCATACTGAATTTTAAATGCATAAAAACAGAGCTCACAGAGATGCTTGAAATCTAATGATCAATCAAATCTCTTACAAGATATTGTTCAATGGTCTAGCAATCAAATCTTCAAGCTATCACCATGAATATTATTTGCAAGAATTTCTAATCAAATTGATAAACTCACAGACAATGAAATAACATTAAACACTATGCACACTTCTCAAATTCGAAAACGCTATGGAAATGAAATTAACAGTATAACACTTTCCACGTAGGGCTCGTCCACTCTTCAATGGCACACTTAAGAAACTTTAAGTGATGAGAATGTTAAAACATAAGCACCGTTGGAGTAAAACGGTGACTGTAATTAAGTTCTGAAGATTGAAATCACACACAAGAGCAGTGTTTTGGAACAATACACAGAGATAATAACCGTTCTGGAAACAATACAATATGTAGTCTTTATCTGCTTGTCTCCTATCTAAATTGAATGTACATACATTATGCAGATGTTTCTGCTTTTACAAAAGAGTGATTTTTGTCCTTTCTAATCTAAACCGATTTCCAAAAGCAAAACGAAATCAGTTTGGGAAACCATGGCTTTTTGCTGCCTTTGTGACCAAAAAGGCTGGGTTTGACCAGCATTGACTGCATATCCAGGAGATTTAGATTTGCTGTTGAATCGATTTTTCACCATGCATGTACATTCCAGATCACGTTCCTATCCATTGTTTTGACTTGCCTACCATGCCACGTGTCACATCATAAACCATTTACAAGAAGTCATGACATCCTGTAATCTTTTTGTTGAGAATTCCTAATTTTTAACATAAAAATTCACAAATTAACTTTAATGTAAACTAAAAACTATAATGCTATTGATTAATCAATTTCGATGGATATGAGGGGTTTATAGGAGAAAAAGATAGACAATTGATGGATTTCTAGAAGAAAAAGATGGCAATGAAATGGTACCAACATCTCTCCCAAGCTCAATGATTTAGCATGTCCTCATGCTAATCCTGATGTGCTTCCTTTATACTCTGTTCTTGCCTGTGCCTCTGCTGCTTGTAACAAGGCATCTATGTTCTTCTGAGCTTGGGCATCCTTCTGAATGTGGATCTCATGTTTCAAATTCTTGTATTTCTCTTTGAGAGATTTATTTTGAGTATACCATTTGGTTGCCCACTTGCAAATGTCGGTTTGTTCATTCTTGAGTTCTTTGATTTTCTCCTTTAGCTTCTCATTTTTCTACTGAGTTTTCTTACTCTGAGCCCTCAACATTTCATTCTCCTTCTTGATGACCTTTTCTAGCATGTTGGCCTCCATCAGTTCTTCTTTTAGCGTTTCAATTTGTTTTTCTAACCTCCTTTGTTTCTTGTTTGCAGGTGGTGACTCTTTCCCTTGCTTGTTGTTACTTTCAACTTCCATTTCGGCTTCCGGTCCAGGCTGTGAATGAGCACTTCTCTCAATGTCCATCGGTGCATGTGCATTTGACTCTGGTTGATCTTCTTGTGTTTGGGTCTTTTTTATTCTCCTTGATCTTCTTGTATATGTAGTGAAAATCTTGTCTTACTCGATTTTCTGGGCAGCTTCTTGCCTCATCTTTCTTATCCTTACACTACTGTTGTGTGGAGGGACATTGCTTGACTTGCGCACAGGGATTTCCTCATCAATGTCAAGCATAAATCCTAAGTGCTCTTGATGTTCTTGTTCATCTTCTCCATCTTTGATTTAATTAGCAACCAGAAATTCCTTCCATGTTTTTCCCCTCCTCTACACTTCAAATTCAATTAGAATTTTAATTAACCCAAAATGATACAAGATTTTATCCTCATTACCCTTTTGCTTTTGAATAGTTTTTGACATCTTAGTTAAACTCTGTAGGAGGAAATAGGGTAGACTAATGGTGCATTGCCCTTTTAAGTGCAACAGGAGTTTGATGTGATATAAATAGACTATGCTGTAACGACCCTCGCACGTAACAAATTTTTGAATAATATACACCATTTCATCCCATGGGTGCATCAGCCAGCTCCTAGGGATACCCTTTTTCTAGTTAACAGATGAAACCCTCGACCTAGACATGAATTGGGTCCATGATTTTTCCTTGAATTTTTTTGTTTTGAAAGATTTTTCTCCTTCTGGGCTGATCCCCAAGGTTTGTGCTATGGTGTCTTCTGAAATCCTAAAAGTGAAGTTGCCTATTAATGCTTTCTCTCCATTAAATGTAAATGCAAACTGCTTAGTTACTTCTTCATTGTTCCCATTAAACTTTTCTAGGAAGGGTAACCATTGTTTTTCCCTTAAAATTGTAATATAGTCATCATGATACTGGGAACTATCAAATGTATTAGGCTCTGCTCTATTAGTCATTTTGACAAAGAAACTCATGTTCTAACCCTCTTCGTTTATGCTTAATAATTCAACAAGGGTCTCTTGATTTGTTACCTCTGTTTTTCACTCCACTCAACTGACCTGGTAGTGCTCTCTGTTCTCGGGGTCTCCTTCTTCAATGGCTTAGGCAACGACCAGATGAATGTCCTCGAATTATGGCGGAGGTGGAAACTCGTGAGCCCAATTACTATGATCTCCCTTCGTAGCACCTGCTATTCTCGGCCTTCTTTGAAATCACAGCATTTGAATTACTAGTATGGTAACGCCCTTTTTACAAACTGAGAATGAAATGAAACTTTAACAACCGACCCAATTTACTATAATGATAATAACAGAGCGCATTCATATTACAAAGACAGAGGAGTTGTACTGGGTTGTATAGGTACAATTATGAGAATGTCGTAAGCATATATGGAGTGCTGGAGTGATGATAACGGATAGTTATTTTCATGAGTCGACTTGGGTCGAACGATCATGTTATAACTTGGCCGATTCAAAAAAACAATGAATGAAATCATTTAACACTTGGCTCTCTAATGATTCACCACCTGTCCCTTGCTCATTGGTACTTGGTCGATTAGGAAAATGTTGGACCGATAGTAAGGTTTGATGGCCAATTCAAGAGTGAGGAGTTAATAACAAGGTTTGAAGGGTGGTGTAGGAGAAGATTTAAAAATCATAGGAGGAGTATGGGGATAGGCTAGAGTGTGTTGGGAAATGATAGTAATTAGGAATGTGACAAGGGTGATGGGTATAGGCATATTTTTGAAATTGATCATAAGCAATCATAGTCATCATATTTAACACTAAAATAATCCAAGAATTTTAAATGTTAAAAATAAAAATTACAACAATACATTACACTTTGTTGGTTGATCAAGAGTTGAGTTGGCATGCATAGGTAGGACTGATCTTTATTGTCCAGACTAATCTTCACTTTCCATAACAGGTCCCTTCTGAGATGAATCTGAATACAACAGGTCCCTTTGAGTTCTGGAGAATGTTTGTGCAGCTTCTTTGAAATCTGAAAAAGAACTATGTGTGCGCAGCTTCCCTGATCTTTGGTGTTGATGGAGCCTCGGTGATAAGCAACCTTTGAAACTCTGTTGAAAATTTGTTGAAGCTTTGCTGAAGTAGCTTGAGATAACAGTCTTTAACAGGTCCCTTTGATGTTTGTTGAACAGGTCCCTCTAATGTTGGTGATGGTAACATAGTCTTCTGAACAGGTCCCACTGCATATTGCTTGAACAAGTCCCTCTGATTAGAACAAAGACAAAAACAACTTCTTTATTTAAATATTGAAGTGCTTAAACAAACTCTTTGAGAATTTACAATGAGGAGATGAGATAAGGAAAACAAAAACGCTGATGCTTCTCCCCCACTAAAGCTTTGACTTTTCCTCAAGTCATTATTGAATCAATGAATCAAACAGTAAACAAAAAGAAGGAATTCTTACCAGCCAAAGAATTGGTTTTCAAGTAAGAATTATGGGTTAGAGTGTACCAGAGTCTGGTTTTCACATCTAAACCATTATTATATTTATTTATTTATTTATTTTATATTGTTTTTTTTTTTTTAATTGAAATGCAATGAACTAAGGTAGAGATATCACAGCTGAAGGCTACAATATCTCAACCTCCCTTTGCTGAGATATAGTTTGAAGAAAATCCTCCTTGGTGATGGGCCTATGATAGAGTTTCAACCTATGGCCATTAACAAGAAAGGGGTGACCTTCTCCATCAATGGTAATAAGCTTGACTGACCCATTTTCATAAACTTGAACTATTTCATATGGGCCCATCCAATGTGTGGTAAATTTGGCTTTATGATCTCTAAATTTAGAGTCAAAGAGTAAAGACCAGTCTCCTTCTTTGAACTGTTTCTTTTTGATGTGTGCATCATGCCACTGCTTCCTTTGTTTCTGCATTAGGAGTGTTGTCTCCTCTGCTTGCTGCCTCATTTCATCTAGCTGGTTCAATTGCTGAATTCTCTCTTGTTGGACTTCATTGAGATCAATCCCTAAATCTGCAGCCATCTTATAAGTATGTATTTGAAATTCAATAGGAAGCATTACCTCTTTGCCATACACCAACTGATATGATGTAAATCCTGTAGTGTTCTTCTACGTGATTCTATAAGCCCAGAGTGAATCTTTGAGCTTCTCTTCCCAATTCTTTCTGTTCATTGCTATGGTCTTAGTGATAATTCCTTCCAATGTTTTATTTGTGGATTCCACTTGGCCGTTGGCCTGTGGCTGGTAAGGTGTACTTTTCCAGTGCTTGATTTGATATTTTTCTGTGATGTCTTTGACTAAATTTGAAGTAAACTGAGTACCTTGATCTGTCACTATCTCTCTTGGTACTCCATACCTTACAAAAATTTCTTCAAAAAGGAAGTTTACCGCTGTTTGTTCAGTTTCCCGGACTAGTGCTTTGGCTTCATCCCATTTTGTTACGTAATCAGTACATACTAGGATGTACTTTTTACCTTTGGAAGTTGGATTGATGGGTCATATGAAATCTAGAGCCCATTTTTCAAATGGCTCTAAATGTACTTAAGGCTGAAGTGGCATTTCATCTGTAGTTGTTGGCCTACCCATTCTTTGACAGCTATCACAACGTTTCACATATTTCTTGGAATCCTTAAAAATAGATGGCCAGTAGTATCCAAGACTGAGAATCTTGAATGCTGTCCTTTTGGCTGCAAAATTCCCACCACACAGTTCATCATGGCAAGATTTTAAAATATCAATTATTTCATCATTTCTTACACATCGTCTAATAATCATATCATAACCAGTGTAAAAT
>APFE030657628.1:0-25552 GCA_000404065.3 Pinus taeda
AGTTTGTTGATCGAGTGAACCAACAACCATCAGATTGAAAGGTAAGATCAACAACGGAGAGTTAAAGTGATAATGGTTGTGGAGAAGTGGATGCAATAAGGAATTAACCAAAAGTTTGAATTCCTTTTGATTCTGTGGAAATTGAAAGGTTGTCATATTGCGGTTGAAATTAACAAGTTCTGCTAATTTAGCCAAATAGCCCAGTTTGGAGGTAGATGACTGATACTCCAAAGGAAATCCAAGAAGAAGTTCCACCTGAACTTGCAGAAATCATTTCTGGATTTGAATGATTATCCATTACACCTGCACCTAGGCCTCCATTTGTGGTATCAGAGTAGCATACTAACACTGAACAAGATCTCAAGGATCAGAAAAAGAAATCCAACATGGCTTTCAGAGTTGGAGGAAGAGGTGGTGGTCAAAGAAGATGATGACTGGTTGCAAATGCTGAAGTGTTGGAATCTATGCAACAGATGCAAGCTAGATTTGAAGCAATAGAAATGGAGAGAGATGTAGATGTTGGAGATGTCAGTGAACATGAAGTTGGAGCTGTAGAAGATGAGGAACCTGCAGATGTAACTCTTGAAATGAGATTCTTTAAGTCAGTATTGAGATCCACATCCAAGCCTAGACTTAAAGTTTCAATCTACACCGGAAGCTTAAGCCCTGAGGAATTGATAGACTGGATAAATGACATGGAGAAATTATTTGATTATGAAGAAATGGACGAAGGAAAGAAGGTGAAGTTTGCTTTCACAAAATTGAAAGGACATGTAGCACTTTGGTGGGATGGAGTGCAGGCAGAATGAAGAAGACTTGACAAACAACCAATTAAGAATTGTAACAGGATGGTGGAAAAACTGAAAAGTAAGTTTATGCCAAGCGATTATTAGCAAAGATTATTTAGACAGATGCTGAATCTTAGACAGACGTCTATGACAGTAAAGGAATACATAGAGGAATTCTACAAAGTGAGTATAAAAGCAGGAGAAATCCAAGATACAGATGAGAAGGTTGCAAGATATGTGAATGGTGTCAGAATGGACATTCAAGATGAGATAAGTGTATTGTCTCCTAAAACAGTAGAAGAGGCTTATCATATGGTATTGAAGGCTAAAGAAAAAATCATGAGGAAGTAGTCTGCCAGAAATAGAGGCACTTTCCGAGGAAGGGGAAGTAAAGGTGGTAGAGGAATATCTACAACACCTAGAGATGGAGCTAGCAGTAGCTCAAGTCAACATGCATCCATAAGAGGTGATGAAAGTGGCAGAGGGAGTTTTTCCAGAGGAAGAGGAGGTAGAGGTAGAGGAAGAGAAATCAGATGTTACAGATGTAACAAGCTGGGACACAACGCTTGTGAGTGCCCAAAAAATATAGGAATGAATCAAAGGAATGCCATTTTTGCAAAAATTGAAGAGGAAACAATAAAAGTAATAGAAGAAGAGAATGTACCAAAGAAATGGGAATCTTTGGTAGTCAACAAAATTTTGTTAAAACCAGCTATGGAAATTGTTGAACCAACACAAAGAAAAACCTTGTTCAAGATCGTGTGTAAGGTTCAACGGAAGTGTTGTCAAATGATAATAGACAGTGGTAGTATAGATAATTTGGTCTCCACAGAAGTGGTGGATAAGTTGATGTTGAAAATAAAGAAACATCCAACACCTTACAAGGTGTCATGACTTCAAAAGGGATATCAGTTGGTAGTGAATGACCAATGTGAAGTGGAGTTATAGTTGGGGAAGTACAAAGACAAAAGTCTCTGTGATGTGATGCTTATGGAGGTGTGTCACATATTGTTGGGTAGACCTTGGCAGTATGATAGAGGAGCTATGCATGATGGAAATAAAAACACATACAAATTTAGTAAATATGGTGTCAATCATACATTGCTGCCAATGGAAGAAGAGGATACATCAAATAAACCTGATCCAAAGACCCTTTTGCTGAGTGGAAAGGAGTACTTGCAGCAGATGGAAGAAGATGAGGTAAGTTTTGCATTGGTTTGCAAACCCAAGGTAATAATTACTTCCACAAAAGTTTATGATTTACCCATTGAAATTCAAGAGATGCTGGGCAATTATTATGATATCATTGTAGATGATTTTCCTGATGAGTTACCATCCATTAGAAAAATCAGTCATCACATAGATTTGATTCCAGGAGCAAATCTGCCTAATAAAGCAGCTTACAAGATGAATCCCACAGAGAATGAAGAGATCAGGAAACATGTTTAGGAACTGTTAGACAAGGGTCTGATTAGAGAGAGTTTGAGTCCTTGTGCAGTGCCAATAGTGTTGAGCCCAAAGAAGTATGGAGGCTAGAGAATGTGCACTGATTCAAGAGAAATCAATAAGATAACAATCAGGTACATATTTCCTTTACCTAGAATCAAAGATTTGATGGATTGTTTGAGTGGAGCTAGATATTTTACAAAGTTAGATTTAAAATGTGGTTATCATCAAATCAGAATTAGAGAGGGAGATGAGTGGAAAACTGCTTTTAAGACGAATGAAGGATGATATGAATGGACGGTAATGCCTTTTGGATTGTCGAATTCCCCTAGTACATTTATGAGGCTCATGAATGAAGTTTTGAGAGAATTTATTGGTAAATTTGTAATAGTATATCTGGATGATATATTAGTTTACAACAGATCAAAAGAGGAACATGTGAGACATTTGAATTATGTCTTAAAAAGGCTACAACAAGAGAAGTTACTGTTAAATTTAAAGAAATGTTCATTCATGAAGGAGGAGTTGGTGTATTTGGGATTTGTTGTTTCTACTGAGGGGTTAAAGAGGGATCTAGAGAAGATCAAGGCTATCATAGAGTGGCCTTCACCAAAAGGTGTCTTTGAGGTAAGAATTTTTCACTGTCTTGCTAGTTTTTATAGAAAATTCATTAGGAATTTTAGTAAGATCAATGCTTCTATTATCGACACTATAAAGAAGGATAAACATCCATTTAAATGGATTGTTGAAGAAGAGAGGAACTTTCAATTGTTGAAGAGAAATATTACTAAGAAGCCTATTTTGATTTTACCTGATTTTACTAAACCCTTTCAAGTGAAATGTGATGCTAGTGGAGAATCCATTGAAGCTGTTTTGAGTCAAGAGGACATGCTTGTAGCTTGGTTTAGTGAAAAGCTGAATGAGTCAAAGAAGAAATATTCTTCTTATGACAAGGAGTTTTATGTAGTTGTGCGGTATTTGAAGAAGTGGAGACATTACTTGATGTCCAAGGAGTTCATATTGTATTCAGATAACCATGCATTACAGTACATTATGCAACAACCAAAGCTTAACCAGAAGCATGAAAAATGGGTAGAATACCTTCAAATTTTTAATTTGTGTTAAAACATATAATTGGTTAATCAAACAAAGTAGCAGATGCCTTAAGTAGAAAAATCATTTTAGTTCAAGAAATTCAAATTCAAGTATTTGGTTTTGATTTTCTTAAAGACTAAATATGAGAAATATCTATATTTTAAAGAGGCATTTGAAGCTTGTAGAAATCATGTTTTGTTAGATAGAAGCAAGTGGCTAGATTATTTCCTGCAAGAGGGATTGTTGTTTAAAACAAATCATCTATGCATACCAAATTATTCTATGAGAGAAAATTTGATTAAGGAGAAACATAGTGGAGGACTTGGAGGACATTTTGGTGCAAACAAGACTTATGAGCAGTTGAACCGGTTTTATTTATGGCCGAAAATGAGAGCTGAAATGGAAAAGTATGTGAAAAATTGTAAAGTTTGTTAGTATGCAAAGGGAAGGAGCCAAAAAACAGGATTGTATGTTCCATTACCTATTCCAGATAGGCCTTGGGATATGGTAAGTATGGAATTTGTTTTGGGTTTACCAAAAACTCAAAGGGGACATGATTCAATTTACATAGTAATTGATAAATTTTCAAAAATGGCACATTTTATTCCATGTTATAAAACCAGTGATGCTACTCACATTGCTAATTTTTTTCTAAGGAGATTGTAATATTACGTGGGTTACCTAAGAGCATTGTTTTAGACATAGGCACCAAATTTGTTGGACATTTCTGGAGGACCTTGTGGAAGAAACATGGTACTAAACTGAGTTTCAGTTCTGCTTATCATCCTCAGACTGATGGACAGACTGAAGTTGTAAATAGAAGCTTGGGTAATCATCTGAGAAGTCTTGCGGGTGAACATCCAAAATAGTGGGATCAAGTATTGGCATAAGCAGAATATGCTTATAATGATTCTCGTAATAAGAGTACAAGGCAGAGTCCATTCCATATAGTTTATGGAATGCACCCAAGGGGAGTGTCTGAATTGAGAGACTTTGGAAAAGCTGAAATGGGAAGTGCTAAAAGAGAATATTTTTCTATAGAAGCTCAAGCAATACATGAACAGGTAAAACAATAATTACAGGACAATAACATAAAATATAAGAGTTGAGCAGATTTGAATAAGAGAGAAGTTTATTTTGAAGTTGGAGATTTGCTTTTAGCGCACCTGAGGAAGGAAAGATTTCCAAAAAGGGAGTATAACAAGCTAAAGTTTAAGAAAATTGGACCATGCAGAGTCTTGAGGAAATTCTCTGCAAATGCATATGAAATTGAATTACCCCCTGATATTCGAATATCTCCAATTTTCAATGTTGCTGATTTGTATAGGTATGAAAGTGGAAATGCAGATGACACAACATAGGACCAATAATAAAAAGAGATTGATTTGGTAAAATGGTTACCTATAGCAAAGGAATTGAAGCCATAGAGGATTTTGGACAATAAATTGTTGAAGAAGACAAAAGGATAGGAGTATTTTCAGTATTTGGTCAAATGGAAGGATCAACCAATTGCTGAAGCTACTTGGATGACAAGTGCCATGCTACAGATGTTGGGTAGGTCTGTAGAAGAGCTCATGGACAGGAGCCCATGAAGAGTTTTTTCCTCAAGAGTCTGATGCAGGAGCATGAGGCTTGAAGATAAAAGGCTTCGAATTTATTCCAAAAATATAAAAAAAAGTTTACAAGCAAAGGAGTGGGATCCTTTAGCTGGCAATTTACAAAGTTTTCTAGATAGGATTTGAGCTAGGATTTAGGGATTGAGTGATTTTATGATTAATTCAAGCTGTTTAGATTCAGTTGAGATTCTCAAGGAGAATATCAACCAGATTAGATATTGTCTAAGATTAGGCAGATTTTATCCATTGATTAAGGATCTGATATTTAAAATGAAATGTTATTTATGTAAGTTCTGAATGATTGTAAAGGGATTTTTGACTGATTTGGCTTGATTAGGCCGTATAATATTAAGTTACAGAAATTGTATCTCTGTGTATTTGTGTATAATGGGTCAATCAAAGAGGCATTGTATTCCTTCGAAATATCTCTAAGTTCTGTTGATTTACAGTTTGACTTTTGAATTAGAGTATGTAAAATTTGTATTGAATTGTACAATCTTGCATTTTCCATGTTTTGAAATAATTTGGTTATGTTCTAAAAACATTGGAGAATATGGTTTGAGACAAGTTACATGTAGCGGAAGTGTTAAGTTTGACAGAATAGAGACCAAAAAACTTGACAAATCGTGTTAACCCAAAGGAGTCTAGCACCATCTGATCTACAGATCCAGTAGATCTAATGGTCATCGCGCACCAATAAGCTTGTGCCTTAGTCAAGGAAGAAATTGGTTTTATCAGTGAAGTTGGTTATTGGGTGAAGAAAAAGTGGTAAGTGGTCTTTTGAAATTCCAAGCGATTCCATCTATTGACCGACATGTAGCACTCGGGTGGAGAGGGAAAACCACTTTATCGGGTGGGTAAACGTCGTGCAAGATCCCTGTCTGATATCGCTGTTGACCATTGGATCAAGTGTGCTTTGATCAATGGTGGAGGTTCGCCAATTAGTTTGTTGATCGGGTGAACCAACAACCATCAGATTGAAAGGTAAGATCAATGGTGGAGAGTTAACGCGATAATGGTTGTGGAAAAGTGGATGCAATAAGGAATTAAGTAAAAGTTTGAATTCCTTTTGATTCGATGGAAATTGAAAGGTTGTCATATTGCGGTTAAAATTAAGCAGTTCTGCTAACTAAGCTGAATAACCAAGTTTGGAGGTAGATGACTGATACTCCAAAGGAAGTCCAAGAAGAAGTTCCACCGGAACTTGCAGAAATCATTTCTGGATTTGAACGATTATCCATTACACCTACACCTAGGCCTCCATAAACTAATAGTTAACACATGAAGGGACAATGTTGCCATATAAGGAGTGCCAACATTCCAAAAGAAGGAAAAGGACCAGGACCCCCATTGGAGGGGAATCCTTGACTGGTAAACTCCAGAAATGTTGCCATTGAAATCGACCCTAAAGAATCACTAAGGAAGATAACTTTAACCAAGAATATTTCATGGGCAGTTAATTTTAAGACAGTGAAACAAAACTTTGCCTTTTCATGTTTTAAGAGTCGAGAAAAGGATGAAAGGTGACTCTAGTCGCTTTCATATTTAACGATATCGAAAGGACAAGTGCTCGATGATATTTTCAAATTTAAAGAGTTAGAAAATATAAAAAATGACTACTCAGGGTACTCTAGGAATAAAGGATTACCAGGTAACCATGAACTACAAAATAACTCCTAGCAAACCGAAAAGTACGAGCATGAAATATCCCCGAATGTTGTGTTCGATGTATCACGTTTACAAGGCGGAAGACTTGGCTTCCTATGGGTAAAGGATTGAAACCTATAGGGGTCTCCCTTTATATACATGATGGTATGAGGATCACAAGTCCATGCTAGTGTTGTCTAATGCAAGATCGTTGCGAACGACAATGGCTAGATTTAAAGATGTCAAAACACATCTCTAGCCTAGAACACTAAATGTGAGCGTTAAGTTTCAATGCTTCCTTAGGTGAATTCAATAAATTTTAATGGTTTATATTGAATTAGGTTTCAATTTCAAGGCCCTATTGTTGCCATCTGAAAACTTCTATATGAAGCTATATGAGAAAAGAAATCTTTGTCTTCGATGAAATTTTACATTAATTGAGGGATAGAGAACACACAATCAACGCAACAACTAAAGAATGAAATATTTTACTAATTCATGTCCTAAATGCACTTAATCTTCCTTTAAAATTTTATTTTATTTTATTTTATTTCATTTCTCCTGCCTATGATGATGTAATTCTAGCTTCTCAATAACGCTACTAATGTAATATTTTCGCTTAAGTAAAATAGAATGATGTTCTTCTTTTCATAAAATGCAAAATGAATCTTTCACATAAATCAATTTAATGAAAATTTTCACAATTCCGAACAAAGAAGCATCAATCAAATCCAAAGCATGATAAATGAAGCTAAAAGAAACTTCTTCCCTAAATCAAACAAACCAAACACATAAATGCTTCAATCGACAAACCAAGCAATGTAATCTATGCTCGGAAAGAGAAAAGAGACACTCAAAATAAGAGAAAAAACGAGACTCTTTCACTCACTGAATTGAAAATGAAGCAGGGAAGATGTTGCGAATGAAAGATGGATTAAATGAAGCAGCAAATCAGAAACTTGACACAATGAGTAAACAAACAAATGAACGGTAATTGACCTAGATGCCCTAGGGTCATAGAAACCATCCAAAAAACTGTTGAAATATGGCAGCAAGAATATTCCAATTTAATTTTTCCTTGAATTAAAATCGAATTTAGTCTTAACAACTACTTGGAAATAATTAATTAATTTATTTTAAATTAATTAGTTGGAGAAATTCAAGTTAGAAGTATTTTTGAATTCATGCAAGAGTTATCCCTTAAATTAAGGACATAAGATTGAGTTATATTTGAGTTGTAATTAGTTAACTCAGTTTAATGAGTTAAGTCTAGTTAAACTAGTTCCAAATTGTTTGAGGAATTAATAGTGAGTTCACAGTCAGTTGATGCATTAATGCACTCAACTAGTGCTACTCCAGTTAACTGAAGATTCCCTCATTAGAAACTCATGCATGTTTATTTTGAGAAAGACCCAGTTGAGATAAATGTCAAGGACAGTGTACTATCAGTTGCATGTGTTTTCTCATGGAGAAAAGTCATGCATGAAGTCAAGGATTTATCCTTGAGGATTGCGTAGTTTTGGAGAAGGTTTTCCACTTGGTTGAAGGTGAATCATCCACAAGGAACAACACAAGGAAATAGGAGCTTGGAGGGCAGAGAAGAAGGCTGGAGAGAAGCCAAGATTTCCTGTGAGCATTTGTGAGGATTGTACTAAGAGCTGGCTAGCTGTGAGAGCTAAGGCTTTGTATAATTCCTATGTATTTCCACCATGTATGATAATACAATAGTGTGGGGTTTTTAGTTGAGGCTTTCCCCCAATTATTTTCATGTGTATTGTTCCATTGATTCTTGTTGTTCTGGTTATATTGTTCAGCTTGATCTTTAAGCTTCTGCAAATTGATAGTATAAGTAGGTTATAGAATTTTGTTTTGATTTATATTTCATTATCGGGTTAACCTACACAAAGATTTTCTACAAAAACTCAAAAAATCAAGCAATGAAACTTCAAGCCAATCAATCAATCAAACTCAGCAAACAAATCATCCTAGTCACTTCTGGGTGGAAGAAGAGAATCTGAGGGTCAAGACACACTTGCACTGGAATGGGATAAACTCTAATTTTTCTTAACTAAAAAACCGACGCGACTTATTGACTAAAACTAGCGCTGAAAAGGGGTCCAACGTGACTGTCAGGCTAACACTGGCATTGGTCAGCACGACTATTTTGCTAAAACTAGTGTTGATCAGGGATCGACGCGATTGTTTGGCTGAAATAGCACTGATCGAGGGATTCAAAGAAAAAATAATAAAAAAAAGAACTTCACACAAGGCCAGACTTAACACATTAGAGGGTGGGCTAGTGTTTGTATGCCTTCAAACAGGTCAATACAGATCCATAATACCATAAATAAACAAACTAGGCACACAAGTAGAAAAAACAGAGTGATGAAAAGGATATGTATTTTCCCAACGAAGTCACCAATTTGTGGTGTAGGAGTATCCTCTTTGTAGACAAAGACGATCCCTCCAGACCAAGAGAGTGGGTCTAGCCACAAACAAGACAATATAATGTAAATTTCCTTAGATTAGAATCGAATAAGAGGGCCTACCTCTTATAATTCTAATTCACTTGATGGTGATCTTGCTTCCTTGCTCCAGCTTCCTTTAGTTCCTTTTGTTCAAGTACCTGAAACAAACATGCAAGAAACAACAAAAAACGTGATAGCATAAAATCGAATCCAATCTACTTGAAAGGTCAAGGAGTTCTAAGATATCAAATGTAATATTACACCCGATAGAGGAGATAAACCATTAGTTGTATTAAAATAAACTTCAAAGAGATACAACCAAATCCTTGACGTTGGAGATCTCCTTTGTAGTATCCAAGTCCCACTACACACCTTTTCAACATTCTTTTCCTCCTCTCGCTTGACATGAAATGTCTTCCAAGCTCTAAATATCTCTCCTCATGCTTTAGCTACCAAATACTAGTCTTTTGTCATCTAAGACTAATATTCTTCTATCAAAAGCTAAGATTTCAGAATTTTGCAGCTGGTTCTATCTCTCCACCACTTTCACTATGTGTTGTATTATAGCCAAAAAGGGTAAGAAGAAGTGGTTTATATAGGGAGAGGAGGATAAGAATGGGATCCACTCAAGGGGGAAGATGGTCTTATCTCCTTGGGAAGATCCACTTTTAGGGGGGGAAAGAACCTTATATGGATTTCTCGACCCTTATCCAACCAACGAACATCCATCACATCGCCACTAGAAGTTTCTAAACATGAAACTCTATTTCCTTTTATAAAAATAGTCTATAAGTAGACCGGTGCAAGTATTGGGCTAACAGTAGTGTCGATCGACACGGGTCACATTGTAAAACTCTACCATCAGCACGGGTGAGACAATGGGAAAGAGCATTGATCTTAAAAAACTGGGTTTTAAGAAGGATTCTCTGGAAATGTTCTTAAGGGAGTGGGGACTACTTTCTTCAAACTTTAAGAGATGCAAGTGCATAGGTTTCATGGTGAAATTATAACATAGTAGTCACTACTAGGGTTCTCCGGGATCAAGAATGGGGAGTGACAAGAGAGTGAAAAATTACTGTGTAACACCGATGATTATCGAGTATGGCAAGAGACCATCATATGTGCTCACATGTGATGAGTCAACGAAATCTAGTTTGATGGAATTGAATAGTTTGTCTTTGAAATTTTAAAGTTCAGTTTGAAGTTTGCTATAAATTTTAATGACATGTTAGTGGTTGTAGGCACATGTTAGTTGCTTAGCCGAATGAATCAGACATGGGTGATGAGGTTGTACATATAGATGGAACTTCATGGGAGGGGTGGGACAATGTCCCTGATTTTACTGACTAGCACTTCCACCCTGACGTGGGCTGGAAGGGTTGGGATAATTTTGCCTTAAATATCACAATTTCATGGGAGCAGGTTCCGGATTGGGGTTCTCATGAGGATTTTACTAGGGGGTACACATCAAGGTAGATTCCTCAATCCCCAACATCATTAGTCTCACTATAGAGGGAAACACGAGAGATGATAGTTGTCTCTGTCGTTGCTCCTAGATCGCCCCCTCGTAGTTACTATATGCTTGATGGGAAAGTGGCATGGAATCCTTGGAACTTCAAGGGAAGCTCTTGAAGGGAACTAACAACTTGGAATGCTTTGATTCAAGAATAAATTGTTAGGCGTGACACCCTTGGAACTTTAAAGGGAATTTCTCGGAGGCACAACTAACTTGTCACCGTTGGCATAAAAAAAATATTGAATATAATCAAGACATGAAAATCCCCAATTCACATAAGGTGGTAAATGAGGTTTTAGAACCAAAAAAATCAAATCAAGGATACAACTTGGGGTAAAGGGAGGATAGGAAGAAATAAAAATATTATACCGTTTGAGAATTCTACCCTTCCCATGTCGGCAAATATTAGGTAGATAATGTACATAAGTATTTTAATAGGTAAAAGGCGGGGGAGGGGGGCATAGAGTTAAATAGAAAGATTAATCCTAAAATAGTTAAACTTGTTTAAGAAAATAGGGTGGTGAATAAAATAAAAATAAAGATTAATGAATTAAATTAGAAAAATTAGAGAAACTCCCTGTGGCAAGATCCAACATAAGAATATCCATCTAAGGGGAAAATTGAGTTAAATTAGGAGGTAGTTAGGGGACCAAATCTAAGGCTTCTTAGTTGAATGCAATTATGAAAACAAATTTAGGAGTAGAAAAGGGGGATCAAGAGAAAAATAGGAGAAGAAATAGGAATTCTAGTTGTGGTGAGGAAAAAATATTATTTTTGAATTAACATTTAAGTAAATTATTTTGGAGAACCTTAGTTAAAAAGTGACATATGGGTGGGTGAATGATCAAAATTTTGAATCAATAAAAAAAATTAATTATGCATGAAGGCCAAGTGTCATCTATGCAAGATCCTATAAAAGAAGGGGTAAGCCATAAGAGAAGGGACTTTTTCTTACCCTATTGTTGGATGGATGATATTATGTTATTGTGAGTGGCTATGAGCTATAGTGAGTTTGGCGAGGTGGAGGTATTTAGGGAGGGAACTCTTGAGCTAAGGAGTTCTCACCACCATCAATTAGCATACTTCCTTTATTGTATAGCCTCATTGCAACTCGGGGGTCTATAGGGAGGAAGAGTACCCAAGGAGTAGGCTAGGGGGTCGACTAGTGGGTCATTAACATTCAGCCGGAGCACTTCAACATTTACACTTGGACATGGAGGACATCAAAGGAGTGCAAGTAGAAGCAACACCAAGATTGAATCTCCACACCAGGGTGAACGATACTTGTTGTATTTATAATGTTCTATTAAATGATTTCTTGTATCTATAGTTACCTAAATGTTAAAAAAAATAGATGATATATGTAATGCATTATAATTTATGGACGTGTATGTAATTTCCTTAATATCTATGTGTTCTAATGTTCGTGGGTGCTTAAGGTGTTTCGTGATCTTTGTATGGATGTTACTAGATAATGATTAGTTAAATTGGAATTTCTTATTTGCAGGTTGTAATCTAAGATTAACTACATTATTTATAGTTCAAAAAAATGGTTTTCGTAGGGAGGGTCCCTACAAATGTGGAAAATGTTAAGGCTTCTGTTGCTTCTCCAGGGCTTTCCTTAAATAATATTTCCTCAAATATTTTGGACAAAGGAAAGAAATCAGCAGATACATATTAGATTGTTCCCCCTTCAGTCATCAAAGGGAAGATGTTAACGTAGGCAGATTAAACCAAGATTGGTCCTCCCTGTCTGGAATGCAAGGGGGATTTAAGAACTCAATTTTCTTTAATCTTGGATAACATTGTTGAGTCAACAAAACTAGGGGTGTGGACTCAAGTAAAAAATAAGATGAAAGACTCTCGAGGAAAGGTAAACATGCAACCAATGAAAAATAAAAGTTAAATATGTTATGTAAATTCATAAGGATTCTTAGTGTTTTTTGGAAAATCTACAAATGGAATAGTATTTGGGATTGAGATATCGGAAATTCCACAGTCTGCATTTTTAAGTTTACTTTTTTAGTCTATAACAAGACTAATCTTCAAGACTGAATCTACAAAGAAGAGAAAAGATGGGGGTTATAAATATGAGATGCAATGTAGTTAGGGTTGGGGAGTCGACCAATCAAAGGATTTTATTTTTTATATTTTAATTTTTAATTTGAATCCTAATTTTAATTTATTCTATGTCATTTGAGGTATATGTTTTGTTTTCACACTTAATTAATAAGTCTTACTTTAATTTACTTATAGTTCTTTTTAGATTTTGAGTATAGAATTAATTTTTCCTATAATAATTATTTGAATCTTGATTTCTATAAACTAGTGTATTAGATTGTGTTATTATATTTTAATGTAGATCTTACTGATACCAATATTTTAATATAAATTTTATTAATACCATATTTTAATATAAATCTTTTTAATACCATATTTTAAGTTTATGACTTGTTAGTTAGAATAAAGTATGATTTAATAAACTAAGGTATTAATGTATTAGTTTTTGTTAATGTATTTTAATATAAATTTTATTCATACTTAATTTAAGAGATCATGTTATTAGAAGATTTAAGTAATATTAATTATGAATATGATATTAGTAATTATTGTTATTAATATTACTAGGGGACAAAGGGTTAAAGCCAAAGAAGGGAGGGTCAAATGAATGGAATCTCAGCCAAAGGGGTGAATAAGGGGACATGTTCATAATTTTGTACTCGGGAGAAGTATGAGATGGTCATAGAAAAATTAAGAAGAAGAGCGAAAATGTGATAAAACATTCATGGGAGGGATTGGGGGGAGGGGCAGGGGAAGGAGAAGAGGGGTTGATAAAGATTGGTAAGGATGATGAGAAAGGGGACAACATATTTATTCCTTGGTATCGTGGGAGAGAAGGGAAATCCAATTTCTGCTAATTTCTAAGCCTCCATCCCTATTGAGGTTGCGAGGGTGTTTGATGATTTCAAGGGCTTCCCGAACTTTATGTTTAGAATGATGTTTTTCATTGGTAATGACCCTAGTATCTTCAAGGCAGATGTGGTGGCTGGCCTTACCTGCATGCTCTGCTAAAGCTAAATATCAGGTTCTTTCATTTTGGATATCAACACCATGCTCTTTGAGCCTGATCTTGAAAGATCTACCTGTTTCCCCAATGTAGTATTCTCCACAAGAAAAAATGATCATGTAAACACCTTTTTGTTGGAGGTGATCCAAGTTATCCTTAACATATTTCATCCTTTGTTTAATAGTCGTCATGGGCTTGTATGAAGTTCTGATATCTTTGTTTCCTATAACTTTGGCCAGCTTGTCAGTGACCCCATGTATATATGGAAGGTATGCATTAGCAGTTAGGGGATTTTCATATCTATCATTTCTGTTTCTGGATCTGGCTTTAAGGATGAAATCTGTTACCTAGATCACCTCCAGCAAAAATGTGTTTACATGACCAATTTTTCTTGTGGAGAATACTACATTGGGGAACCAGGTAGATCTTTCAAGATCATTCTTAAAGAGCATGGTGTTGATATCCAAAATGAAAGAACCTGATCTTCAGCTTTAGCAGAGCATGTAGGTAAGACCAGCCACCACATCTGCCTTGAAGACACTAGGGTCATTTCCAATGAAAAGCATCATTTTAAACGTAAAGTTCAGGAAGCCCTTGAAATCATCAAACATCCTCACAGCCTCAATAGGGATGGAGGCTTAGAAATTAGTAGAAATTGGATTTCCCTTCTCTCCTGCGATACTAAGGAATAAAGATGTTGTCCCCTTTATCATCATCCTTACCACTCTTTATCAACCCCTCTTCTCCTCCCCCTGCCCCTCCCCCCAATCCCTCCCATGAATGTTTTATCACATTTTCGCTTTGCTTCTCAATTTCGCTATCACCATCTCATACTTCTCCTGAGTACAAATTTATTAAACTGTCCCCTTATTCACCCCTTTGGCTAAGATTCCATTCATTTTCCCCTCCCTTGTTTGGCTTTAATACTTTGTCCCCTAGTAATATTAATAAAAATAATTACTAATATCATATTCATAATTAATATTAATTATATCTTCTAATAACATGATCTCTTAAATTAAGTAAGAATAAATTTTGAAGTGTTTAAGGAAGACGGAATCGGAGCGAAAAGAGGATGGGTCGCGGACGGTAGCAGGAACCGCAGGCACGCGAGGGTTTAGGCTAAGTCACATAGCCTATCTGAAGACACGACGCGAATCATAGGGCACAATTGTCGGTTTGCCTCGCTTCACATCCACCGACCACATCCCTGTCGCCATCTCCATCGTTCCTCCGTTTCACGATCACCGCGAAGCTGCAGACAATATGGACGGGCACATGGAGGACCTGGTGGATTACTCAGCGGATCCATTAGAGGACCGAATTATCTTTGATAATCCATATTTCACTGGCACAGCCGTTCACAGTTCCTCGGTTTCTTCATTGGCTCATACATACCCTAACCCTAACCCTAACTGTCCCCCCTCTACAGTGATTCCTGATTTCACCTCTGGTTTGGCCGCTCCTCCGCTCTCACCTAGCACGAAACACCATCTGGCTTCTCTAACACCCCAGGTATTGACATTTGACCAGGCCTTTCTCCCACAAGGTGACCCGCCCTCGTCAGCGATCCCTCAATCCTCGGCTCCTCATTCCCAACCATCTCCGGGGATTCGACCCTCCGGCTGTTTCAGTACACCGGTAGTTAATGTGAAGCCTGTTAAGCCCACACCTCCTGAAGGGGCTACCAGCCCTCTGGTTGATCATCCCTCGGCCCCCCGCACGAAGAAGCAGAAGACCAAGTGCATCAAGGTGACTGATAAAGAGATTACGGTCCCGTTCGGAGATCCAGCTGATTTTAGGGCCGCGGCTCTCATGGCTCGATCGGTTCTGGTGGGACACGTGAGGGGTCGCACTTTCACAGTGGACAGGTTGACAAAATGGATAGAAGAGATCTGGGGCAACCTACTCAAAGACCTACCTGAGGTTCATATTCTTCCGTGCGGCTGGTTTTCTCTACATTTCTCCAAGGAGGGCTACATCGACCTTGTTCTGGCAAAATATTTGCATATTGAATCTGCACCTGTTCTGCTCAAGCGATGGAGCCCTCTGTTCGATCCAGAGCGAGAACAGATCGGAGCTGGTCCACTGTGGGTACGGCTGCCAGGACTCCCTCTTCAATACTGGAGTGAAGAGGCTCTACAAAGAATTGGGAATGGATTGGGTACGTATCTGGACCACGACAGATCATACATTGAATCCAAGCAGAGAACCCTCGCTCGGGTTCTGGTGCACCTGGATACGCGAGAAGGGCTGGAGAAGAAGATCACGCTTACATGGGGGAAATTCAGCAGGATTCAGTTATTAGACTACGAGGGTGTTCCATTCCGGTGCTATCACTGCCATCAAGTAGGGCATTTAGCAAAGGATTGCCCATTACTCAAAATCCCGGATGCATCCCCAAAAATCTCGCCCTCGATCATGCGAGAAGCTACTCCAATCATCATTCGAGCAACTCAGGGTGGGACTCCGGCACAGAAAAAGGCGGTGAAAACAAGGCGGACATAGCAGAGTCCTCCATCGCCTCCACTGACAAGGGCAAGGGCGGCGGCGGCAACATCACAGACTCCAGGTACTAGTCACATCCCTGTCTCTTTGTCTTTCGATTGCACATCTGCATTACCATCTGCATCTGCATCATGCACTATGGCACATTACCCCCCGTCTGTGCCCCCTCTGAGTGAATCCACCATTCCGCCTACCGTCTCCCATTCCCCACCATCTCCATCTTTATCTACTTCCTCAAGATCATCTCATCCTTACTCTCTTCGTCCCCGCCCTCTGATCTCGGGATCCTGTGGGGGTTTGGGCATCATACCCATGAATTTGGGGTATCAGACCACTCGGGGTCGCAAATCAGATCTTTCTAAAGCTATTTGGAAAGCCGGTGCAGAAGTTGCATCCGGAAGGCAGTCCACCATTGAAGGGGTCCTTAGAGCAGCACCCACCCCGCGATATGGTCCGCCATGAAGTGCCTATCATTTAACTGTAGGGGTTTGGCCAGTGAACCCAAAAAACTAGCCATCAGGAGACTTTTTGAATCTGAGCAACCTGACATCATTTTTCTCCAGGAAACCCTGGGTCCTGCTGCTTCCATTGTACATTGCCTAAACACTATGACTCCTCGTTGGAAATTTCTGGCCTCAGATGCCTCGGGGAGATCAGGGGGGCTGGCAATCGGAATCAACCCCAGAACTATTAGATTGGATTCTTCATGGGGTGGACAAGGGTTCCTTGGGGCGGACATATTCTCGGCGGATCTGGGGGTGGCATTCCGAATTGTGAATGTATACGGTCCTTGTCAGCACAGAGAACCTTTCTAGAACAGACTGTTAAACCTATCCCTGATGACTGCGAGCCACACCATCCTGGGAGGTGATCTGAATTTTTCGTTGGGGTTCCGTGAATCTTGGGGCTCTATGGCACAAGTGGATTCGATCACAGACTTCATGAGGAATGCCCTAGAACAAGCAGACTTTGTGGATGTTCCCATGCATCAACCCATGCCTACATGGCGCAATAGGAGAGTGGGCGAAGCGGCATTGGCTCGCAGACTTGACCGATTCCTACTGAAGGGACCTCTGATTCAGGAACTGCACCACTACAAGCAATGGGTGGGATCTGGGGGTTTATCGGACCACTCCCCTATCCACTTGGATATCCTTGGGCCCCTAGCTAAACCAAAGGCTCCATTCAAATTCAATCATACCTGGCTCAAAGATCAGGATTTCACCAAGCTGGTATCTGATTTCTGGCAGACTCACCCTATCAATAGGGAGGCATCATTGGCCAGAGGCTTCTGCAAGAACCTCTCGGAGTTAAAACACATTGTTATTAACTGGGCCAAGGAAAAGAACAAAAGGGATTCGGCACAGCTCTTATCTGTGGAAGAAGAGCTGAGCTCCATGCTTGACGATAGGAACCTGGGATTCAGATCGGCAGGGGAAAAGACTCGACTAATTGCACTTGAAAATCAACGGGCCTCATTACTTAAACAATAGGAGGAATCTCTCAGGTTACGCAGCAGGGCTATTTGGTAAAAAGCAGGGGATGAAAACTCAAAATTCTTCCACAACTTTGCAAAAGGAAGGAAAGTGTCCAACACCATCTGGAGCCTGCCCCATCTAGAAGGGGGTTTGGCTGATAATTTTAACAAACTTTCCCAGTTGGGTACCGCACACTTTCGAGGCTTATTTAAAAATCCTCCGGGGGCAAACTTGGTTGAAATCATTGAAGTGGCATCACACTTTCCGAGATTTGTAAATGAGGAAGACTCGGAAGAACTCATGAACCCGGTAACCATGGAAGAATTGGAAAGCACCCTCAAATGGTTCAAAAAGGACAAGAGTCCCGGACCTGACAGATGGACGATTGAATTTTATCTCGCTTTCTTTGAGCAGATTGGCCAGGATCTGTTAAGTGTGGTTGAGGAATGCAGGATATCGGGGTCATTATACCATGCAATAAATTCCACTTTCATTGCTCTCATCCCCAAGTCGGACACTCCATCATCATTTGATAATTTTCGCCCTATATCCCTCTGTAATGTCCTCTATAAGATCATCTCAAAAATCATTGCCAATAGACTCAGGCCCATTCTGTCCACTCACATTGCCCCCCATCAATTTGCATTTCTCGAGGACAGGCAGATTCATGAAGCCATAGGGTCTGCCCAGGAGGCCCTACACTCCATCTGGACTAAACATCTCAAGAGTACCCTCCTGAAGATAGATCTCTCAAAAGCTTTTGACAGGGTTAGCTGGTTGTACATAAAGATGATCCTCATCCATCTGGGGTTCCCTATCTCCTTCATCAACTGGATTATGGCCTGTATCTCGACACCTACATTCAGCATCCTGATCAATGGATCTGCCTCACATTTCTTTCATTCTGAAAGGGGCCTGAGACAGGGCTGCCCCCTATCTCCACTATTGTTCCTTCTTTTCATGGAAGGATTGAGCCGCCTCATCATTTCAGCCACAAGGGATGGGACACTCCGGGGACTCAAGATTTCAGAAGAATGCTTCCTCACTCATCTTCTATTTGTGGATGATGTTCTCATCCTATTGGATGGAAGCATGAGGGACTCGATGTCCTTCTCCCACATTCTGGCACTTTTCTCACAAGCTACAGGAATGCAGGTAAACAGAGCAAAATCTACTATTACAATGACTCGTACATCGGTTGCTGAAGCCCAACATGCCCTACAGGCTTTCCCATTCAGCATTCACCTGATAGACAGAGGGCTCAAATACCTTGGCTTCTGGTTAAAACCCACATGCCAAAGGATCGCTGACTGGACTTGGTTAATAGCGAAATTAGAAAAGCGCCTCACATGCTGGAGCTACAGGTATATATCCAGGGCTGGTAGGCTGATCCTCATTAAATCAGTTCTGGAGGCCACCCCGGTTTTCTGGATGGCTCTTGCATGGATCCCCAGATATACACTTGCTCGATTACAGCAAATATGTAACAGATATCTGTGGGCAGGTAGTCAAGATAAGCGGATTTTTGCATGGATCGGCTGGCAGAAGATAGCCATCCCAAAAAAGTGGGGAGGATGGGGACTCAAAGATCTCCCACTTTTCGCACAAGCGCTGGCAGCAAAGATGAGTTGGGCACTGCTAACTAGTCAAAATTTATGGACACGCCTCTCATACCATAAATACATTTGGCCCCTTGACACCATGGATTGGATCAGACTACCCACTTGGAACAGTTCAGGGGCATCATCATTTTGGAAAGCCATTATCTACTCAATGCCCATGATTAGAGACAATTTGGCTTGGAGGATCAGAGATGGAGCACAAGCCAGGATTGGCATTGACCCTTGGGCTGGTAGTGGGGGAAGGAATCAACTACCGTGTGAATTAGTTGAGTATCTCCTTACTCATGACATCAAGGTGATTGCACACATTGTGGATCAAGAAGCCTCTGACATATTCCATCAGCCCTGGCGCACAACTCAGCAATTGAACCTCCCACTGCAGTGGCATCAAGCATGGGAATCATACAGGGAGGCACTGACGGAATCTCACATTAGAATTACAGAGGGGCAAGACGAGCTGATCTGGAGTCCGTCAGACGCGGGATATTACACACCGAAGATTGGGTATACACTCCTCATTAGCCACAAAAAACCAGATTTATTGATGGACTGGTGGCATCACATATGGAAGTTATCCACTCCCCCGAGAGCCAAGCTATTCTTCTGGTGCGTTCTCCGGAACAAGGCACCCACGGGAGAAAATCTTCAGCGCAGAGCACACCATGGCCCTACCTGGTGTGTGTTATGTAAATCCGCATCGGAGTCTACAGACCACCTGTTCCTACATTGCAGTGCCACGATCGATTTGTGGACTAACATTAAAAACTCTATCGCATACATCGGCCTCTGGGCAGGACAAAATATTGTGGAGGCTTGGACTGAATGGTCTATTAGACACAAAGGCACCAAAATGATTAGTCTTCCTGTCATAGTAATATGGCACTTATGGAAGACGAGGAACCAGATTGTCTTCCAGGATAAACATGTACACTGGCACCTGCTAGAAGCCCGCATCATTGCGGCATTCAACGAACTCCCGGATCCCCCACCTGCTCACGTTCGACGTACCCACCCGCCTCCCCTCATAGACCGATCCACCCCGTGGGCATTTTTTGATGGCGCAGCAAACCAGCAGAGCTGTGGAGGAGGAATAATCATACACAAATCGGATCAGCACCTCTACAGAACTAAAGCAAGATTGGGCACTGGCTCAAACAATTACGCTGAACTTATTACTCTCAGACACCTCCTCCACTTTGCATTGGGCCATAACATCACCTGCATAAACATATTTGGGGATTCTAAAATCATTATAGACTGGTTCAACAACAATGCAATCTGTCACATACACACACTCAGCATAATTTTGCATGAGATTCAAGAATTCAAATCTGCTTTTAACATCATCTCATGTTCACACATCTACAGGGAGCACAATGAGAGTGCCGACAGATTATCCAAGGAGGCCGCGCTAATGGACCGAGGAGTATGGGAAGTTACCGAAGTTCATGGATAGCAGGAATTCAAATATTATCACCGTCCATACATGGATCAGCGATACGAGCAAGCATCTCAGCAATAACTTTTATGGAACTTTTTTGTTTGATTATAACAGTATTTATGTATATATACCTTGAACATAATGAGCAGTAAGCGAACCAATGTGGCTTTTTTGTAATATTTTTTGCAAAATTTAAGATGACCCTGCGTGGAACATCTTAAGTTTGGACTGATCACATTTTTGATGATGGCAAATAGGCACGTTGTATACACAGTGACCTCAAGCATATCCATAGCGATATCAATGTAATTTTCAAATCATTAATGAAAGTTACAGATTTTTCCAGTGGAAAAAAGTAAGAATAAATTTTATATTAAAATACATTAACAAAAGCTAATACATTAATACATTAGTTTATCAAATCATACTTTTGTTCTAACTAAAAAGTCATATACTTAAAATATGGTATTAATAAGATTTATATTAAAATATGGTATTAATAATATTTATATTAAAATATTGGTATCAATAAGATCTATATTAAAATATAATAACATAATCTATACATTAGTTTTTAGAAATCGAGATTCAAATCATTACTATTGGGAAAATTAATTCTATACTCAAAATCTAAAAATAACTATAAGTAAATTAAAACAATACTTATTAATTAAGTGTGAAAAAACATATACTTCTAATGACATAGAATAAATTAAAATTAGGATTCCAATTAAAAATTAAAATATTAAAAGTAAAATCCTTTGACTGGTCGTCTCCCTAACCCTAACCACATTGCATCTCATATTTATAACCTCCATCTTTTCTCTTCTTTGTAGATTCAATCCTGAAGATGAGTCTTGTTATAGACTCAAAACGTAGACTTAAAAATGCAGATTGTGGAATTTCCGATCTCTCAATCCCAAATATTGCACTATAGAAATCTCCAAAAAAACCGGAATAATATTTTCTGTCAGGAAACTTGGGAAAGTTTTGTAAGATTTTGGGTTGTTCCTGTGTGTTCTAGCTCGAATATCAAAGTTTTCTTGGAATATTTTGTCTTAGCAATTGTAATCTCCTTTTATTAATGCAAATTCCTATTAGTTTCTTTAAAAATAATAATAATTTCTCTATATATAAAGGCTTTCTTTTTCTTCTTGTTTTGACATATCCATTGAGATATTCCATATTAATGATTGCTTTTGTGCCTATTTGGGTATATAAAAAATATATTTCTCTTAAGTCCCAAATACATTCTCTTCAACAACAACTTATAACTCCAACATGGTGGCCAATCCTCAATCTATCACATTTCCTTTGTGATTTTCCTACTTCCCATGTAAAAAATATGACTCATTCCATTCATTTTTTCCTTCAAAATATCTTCATTCTATTGAACATTCTCATCACCATATATTTACACATGTAGATAAATAGAGCAAGAGAAATACTAAAATTACAGAAATTGAACAAAAGATTAAAACTATGCAACAACAACTCAAATCTTAAATAACTACCAACTGAGATTACTAATGAAAAAGAAAATATTAAAATGCTTAGACTAGAAAAATATAACATTCATTTAATGAGTTGTATAGAATATATGAAGAGTCTTTAGTAATAGATGAAAACCAATTTCAAGATCAACATGATGAACAAAATCTTATTCTAGGAGTAGAATAATCACTACAAGTTGATTAACAAGCAAAAGCTTTAAAATAGAGTTACATGGCATTAGATAAAGAGTATTAATTTCCATATCCATAAACATTAGTGGATATAAAGTGTTATGAATTGGATGCTCAAATAGACATTGGATCAATGATTTCTTGTGCAAAGAGCATTGCAAATTTAGAATATTGTTAGGAGAGTGAAAGCCATAAACAAATAACCAATGAATATCCATAGGTATACTAAAGATATTTCCATATATGTTGACGATATTCATTATTCAATTATATTATATGAATATACTACTGTTGTTTTATCCTACATGCTCAAGATTTTGCAGGGAACCATTTATCATTCACTTTTGGCCCTAATTATGTACAATTATATATAGAAGGAATAAAGACCCATGTACATAATAATAATAGTTTTTAATTTAAGATATTAGATGAAGCTTCTCAGGAAGAAAATGAAAAAAACCTTGCTCAAGAGAAAATGCAAGAATTAAGAATATCTTTATACATAATAAGGATTAGTCTTATCACAACAAAGTTGAAAAAAACAATGTACTTTTGAGTTACTTAATACTTTTTGGCACATATAACAATATTTTGTAGACCTATCCTCTAGAGAAAACTTCAAAGATAGTAATAAAAAAGCTACAACACATTTAATGTCGCCAATAGATTAAGCATATTGCAAAAAGATATTACAAAGTAACTTGAAAAAATATTGATAGAGAAACGTAGAAGCCTTTGGGCTTGTCTTAGTATCTCTCAAAAATAATTTTAAGCAAATAAAACAAAAGGTAATCCTAGAATGGTCCTAAATTATACAAAGTTGATTGATGCTTTAATGCCAATTAGGTACCCATTTCCAAATAAGGAAGCATTGCTACACAAAATTCAAAATTGTAATGTACGTAGCAAGTTTGATTTGAAGAGTGGATTTTGGTGGAGCGACATTACCTTTAAACATAAATATAAGACAAGAAATTTAGTTCCTCATGACCAATACCATTGGTGAATAATTCCATTTGGGTTGTTGTCATTGAATGCTCCATCTAAATTCCAAAAGTAGATGGATGATATATTGGTGATATGAATTCTTCCATAGTTTACATTAATGATATTCTAATTTGTTCAAAAGATTAAAAGGAGCATGCCAAATTCTTAAAATAATTCTATCAAAATTTTTGTAAGTATGTATTGTTCCTATTTGCCAAAAAAATAGAAATTAGCCAAACTAGGGTTGAATTTCTATGTTTGATCATAGCAGCAAGAAAGATAGATCTTCACTTAAGATCATGTTTTACAGAATATCAAGTTTTATAGATATGCTAATAGATAAACTCAAGTTGTAGCATTTTTGTGGAAACCTAAACTATGTAAGATACTTCTTTAAAGATCAAGTTAAAGATGTTTCTTGTATGTTTACCATATTGAAAAATAAGACTACATTGTGAACTATCAAAATCACTATTGCTATAAAAAATATCAAAGAGAAGGGAAAAGCTATGCCTAACCTATGTTACCCAAGGATGGATGTAAGTTTATTTTGGAAGTAGTTTCCTCCTCAAATTCATGATTAGGAGTTTTATTTCAAAAGGTTAAAAGGCAAGAACAAATTTATATGTGTGCATCTAGAGTATCCAAAGGCATTGAAGTAAATTTTCCATCAAGTCATAGGGAAATATTAACAAGGGAAAACTCAATATCTAGATTCAAATTATTCATAAAGTTGATGCATTTCATTATCATAATAGATATGAAACATATGGTAGGAATGTTGGGAAATAGGAGAATACTAGAGTAACGAAATACTCATATTTTCATATAGATTTTATGGTTAGATAGCTTCAATTTGACTTAAAGTAAAAGGTTAGAAAATAAAAAAACATAGTAGATTTATTGACTAGAGAAGTCAATCCACAACCATAGGAATAAGATAAGAAAAATATATACTTTTCGCAGATGCTAATTGCAAAAGAGAAGGGTACACAAATCCATATAGAAGAAAACATATGAGAAGAACCAATAATTTTGTGTTTTTATCACCTTATTAAAGCCATAAAAACCAAATTTGAACGTGAAAGAATCCTAGAAGCTTGGGCTTCTAAGTTAATAGTGAAAATAATTACTTATATTTGAACCAAGATGTTATGTTTAAATAGTATGCGTGAAGATGGAGGACCTAATCAAGGGCAAAGTATTTTCCAAATATTTGATCCTATCATATATTTATATGATTGATGTGAGATCTTAGATTTGATTGAATTTAGAAGGTCAATTTGGATCATATTTAATTGAACATAATAGTCCCATACCCCTGGTCATAGTGGTTCTTGATATTCATCAAAAAATTTGATCCACGTGTAGATTTTGAGCCACTAAATTTCAATTTATTGTTAATCTCCTAGTTGATTTGTTAATTGGAGTACAATATAATTCTCAGTTCAAATTTGAATTGGAATTCATAGATTCGACATCAGGGCTCATGGCATAAGATCCTTTGGGTGGAGGAAAATATTGGGAGATCATGTCACATTTCAAATAAAGACTCCTAAAAAAGACAGGACTAGTAATTTTGGATAGTTCACATTTCTAACTTGGACTTACTCTTATGCCTCCACTAGCCCCGAAGAATTATTATATGTTGATATGGAGGACACCATGGGAGATAAATCTAGGAAATAACTTTGCAACTCACCAAAAAATTAATAAGTACTAGTTTGATAAACATTAGGGGAATTTTGAGATATAAAATGGGCTTCTCAAAAAACAATAAAATAATAATTAAAATAATAAAATAAGATATTAATTTTTAAAGGAAAAGAAAGAAAACTACATTTTTTTAAATTATATTTTCGACTTATCTCCTTACTGGTTCGAGATGTGCATCTTACATCCCATTATGAAGGAGATGTGAAATTCCTTTTGTGCACAACATGGAATCGACACATGTCCCTTTTAAAATATAAATAAAATATTCATGAAATAAAAAAAATGTTCTCCATAATGAAAAACAAAAATAAATATACATATTGATTAGTTTTAGTTAAAAGAATTATTGCACTGGGGGACACATTATACAACCCAATATCAGGGACATGTGTAACTCCTTCCATGCCTAACAAGGAATTGACTCGTGTCACTTTTAAAATATAAATATAATATTCACTTAAATATATATATA
>APFE030657644.1:0-37956 GCA_000404065.3 Pinus taeda
CAACCCAATATTTCTTTTCGTGAATAATCTAGCTCTATACCTTATTCTCTCCATTGGCTCAAATTAAACTATTGATCCAATTTTATTTTCTACCTATGATGATCAATTTAAAGCAAATCCAGTTATGATTAAATTGCATAATTGGATTAAATAAACTAGTGTGGCATCTATACAAACTGCACACAACTATTATTTTCAAAAGTGAATTAGAGTAAAAGTAGTGGCATTTAGATTTGCAACACTTTCAGAGTTTATTGCTTTTCTCTCTAACCTAACATTTCATTTTTGCCTTCACTTTTTAGAGCATCTATTCTAACATTTTCTTTGATATGAACATATTTATCAAAATATCTCCTAACATTTTTATTTAGTATACTTTTTGTCCATATCTTAGCTTAACATTTTTTGAAAAATATTCATTTTTTAGACTAATTTATTTTAACTTACCAAAACCAAAAACCACTACAACAACATGGACCACATGTAAGAAGGCATAAAAAACACAAAAATTAAAAAAATTAATAATACGACAAATTGGTAACGGTCAAAAGAACTGATCCGAGATATATGTGTGAGATCTGAACTATCTAACTATTATGTTACATGCATCAAATATTAGAACAACCACCACAAATTTCATGTTATTCCAAATTCTTCATACCGTCCAGAAAACCGGATCCACCTAACAAATTGACAATGGATTCAACAATTCAGCCAGTGCTCGAAGTTGCATTACATGGATTTTATTTCCAGGTTGGATCGCAAAGTCAGATTCACCATGTTCAAGCCATGTGCGTCATTGTTTTTATCACCACTGCACATGCTCGATACTTGTTTTTATTCATTGTTTTATATGTATTGTGAGGTTTTATTATTTGTTGCAATGGTTTTTGAAATGCATTATTTTTGTTTTTGCTTTTTTTTTTTTTCACTTTTTATTTGGTGTGCATGCGTTTTGGTTTTTACAATTTGAGTTGTTTTTAATGTGGTTTTTTGGAAGTTTTTTTTTGGATTTTTTCAGTTTAATTTTTCTAAAATTCGGCAATAATTTATTGAAATCACAAATTTGATGGGTAATCCCTACACAATAGAAGTATTTTAGGGGCTTTTCACTGTTTTGAATCCATATATAGTAAAAAAACTAATTTAAATAACACAAATCATGATTTCACTACAATCTTTTCCATCTGATTCCAATACTGGAAACTCGAAAAAGTCGCACTAAAAACAACTCCTTTTGTTTTATTAATTAGTTTGTTTGGTTTTTAATTGGCGTTCGAATTTTTAATGCATGTTTTTTCTATGTCGGTTTTTATTTTTTATTTTTATTAAGTTTTGTTTTTAATTGTTTAACTTTTATTTATTTTTATGGATTTTGTTTTAATGTGTTTTAAATAATATATATATATATTTAATATATATAATATATATATTCTTATTATTTATTTATTTGAATGTTTTTTATTTTATTTTATTGTTTAATATTTGTGAAATTAGGAGTTCTGTTATTTTATAATGATTAAAATTTCTTTCCAAAAATAATCCCATATAGTATGCAATGAACGATTTTCATTATTAAAACAAATATGGAGGAATAAATCTAACTAGTAAAATAAATAGTGTTGGGATGCTCAAGAAATTTCCAAAATAATATGTTAGAGAGTCAATTTAATAAAAAAAAAAGTCAAAAAACTAGCTACCAAAATGATAAAAAATTGATCAAGAAATTTCCAAAATAATATGTTAGAGAGTCAATATAATAAAAAAAAGTCAAAAAACTAGCTACCAAAATGATAAAAATTTGATCTAGACGTTAAAAACTAAAAATAAAAATAAAAAGAATAATGTTAGATATTATTATAGAAATATGATTAAAAATTAGAAAAATAACTGTAAAATAAGTGAAAAGACCCATTATTAAAAGACTTAAAAATAGTCAAAAATAATTTATTCCTATGCATCCCAGAAAAATTTATAAAATATAAAAACATATGATAATAACTGATCATAAACAAAACAAAACTTAAAAATTAAAATTAAAATAAAAATAGAACAATTTGGAATTAAATCATAATATTAAAAAAAAAAAAAAAAGTAGAAAATAGCAAAAAGTTATAATACTAAAACAAACAAAACAGACTCCACCTAAGTATGTACCTAATGGCTTAATTTAAATATAACTTAATTATAACAAGAACATAAAAAATAAAATTCAATCACAAAAATAAAACAACCAATTAAATATCATATGTAAATGCAATTACCAAAATTTAAGAAATATGATTAACTAATAATGTTTTCAATATAATATATATACACTTCATATATATCTTATTTATACTATTTATATTGTGTTTTTTTATTAATTAATATAATATTTTTCTTTATAATTAAAGTTATAATATTATTCTTTAATATAATAATCATCATCATTAAATTGAAAATATGGAAGTAAATTATAATTCGTGAAAAAAGACTTCAATGAAAAGGAAATAAAACTAAAAACAAAAAATTAGTAACTAATTGAAATGGAAGTTGCTAAACTTCCCATAATAAAACCTCAACCAATCACATTACAAATAAATAAATCTAAATAATAACAAAAAATGAATTCTCAATGTTAAATTATGGATAAGCGACAGAAATTGTTGGTCAAGACAAACTAATATGCAATCAAAGACAAAACTAAATGTGTAATACTATACCTGCAGCACTATAATAAAGTGAATAGAATATGATTTTCAAGAAGATAGAACAAAAATAAAAATTAGAAAAATAAAAACTCCAAAAAAGATATAAGTTTTTTTTTACCAAAGACTAGAAATATCACAAGAATTAATAATCAAACAAAAGTATATGATAAAGTTATTAAAAAAAAAGACACTAGGAAGAAAGGGTGAGAATCCAATTGCTGCTTATCTTCCACCCCTCATTCTTGTTTAGATTGCTAGCATGCTTCTCAATTTCTATAGCTTCCCTTAACATCCTCAAATGGAAGTGATCAATCTTTGCAATGACCTAAGATTCTTCAATACAAATGTGATGAAAAGTCTTTTCCGCATGTTCGCTAAGACCGACGAGCAAGATTGATTATGCTTGATGTATGTGGCATGCTCTTGAATCGATTTCAAGTAGACATCAAACATAATCGATCTCGCTCATCGACCTTATTAGAACATGTAGAAAAGACTTGTCGTCACATTTGTATTGAAGAATCCCTGGTCATTGCAAAGATTGATCACTTTCACCTAAGGAATTTAAGGGAGGCTATTTAAATTGAGAAGTATGCTAGAAATTTGAATAATGATGAGGGGTGGAAGATAAGTAGTAGTTGGATTCCCACCCTATCTTCCTAATGTCCTTTTTTTATTATTTTTTTTATGTCTAAATCAATTTTTGATCATTTTGGTAGCTAGTTTTTTTACTTTTTTATTGAATTGACTATCTAACGTATTATTTTTGAAATTTCTGCAGCATCTCAACACTATTTATTTTACTTGTTAGATCTATTCCTCCACATTTGTCTTGATGATGAACCCCAGTGGTTGGTTTGAAATGTTGATACCAATAACCGATATATGATTGTTTCGAAAAAGGTTTACAATATTTAACTATTTGTTTTTATTGAATTTTGTTTTTAGCTATTTTTATATATATTATAATATAAAATTTTGTATTTTTTTGAATAAAGAACCATTTTAGAAGTTTTGGAGAAATTTTTAATAGGCTTATTTTAACAAATTCTGAATTAATAATTAAATAAAATTAACTTATAATTTAAAATTCTTTCAATCTTAATTTAAAATTCAATAATTCTAATAAAATTACTTAACTTCTAATAGTTATTAAGTTTTATTATTAATTATTAATTAACCTTACCTAAGACATGTCAAGGACCATCATTCTCGTTCCATTACTATCTCATACCTCTATTTATTCATTCCGTCAAGATTTGTCTTGTATACATATTGATCTATCCTGATGATGAGCCATGATGGATGGCTCGAAACATCGATTCAAACAATTATGGATGCAATAATCTCGGAAGAAAACTCTACGAAGAAAAATAAATTATTTGAGAAAAAATTGAAACAAGAGTAAACTATAAATTAAAATTTAAGCACATTTTTTAAGAATTAATAATAAATTTAGATCTCCTAGTCAATTTTCAAACCTATGAATTTTATTACGAAATTTCAAAGCTAACATATCCAAATTTCCCTTCTGATCTTCCAGGTCACAACGAGGTGCAAGAAGAGAGCATACTTAGGAGTTTTAGCAATTCTTTATGCATTTGAAATTTGAAATTTGAAAAACAAAGTAAGAAGAACTAACCCTTCAAACTTCAAGTTCTGCTCTCGAAACTCTACATGTTCTCCTTCCTAACAAGTTGTCCATTCTATTGTAGATCTTCCGACCAGTTATTAGTGAATGAGGTGGCTCTTACTACGCCACCGAATGAAATTTTCAAGAAAATAAAATGAAATTAAACTTCAATTTTTTTTTTTCAAAACTCAAAAAACTTTACCAAGCTTAGTTTTATTTTCCTATTCTATCCTACTCTACTTTGAAAAAAGAAAAGATTTTTTTTCAATTATATGAGTTTTTCCAATGAAGCCATTTACTGATCAAAATCTCTAGTATGCTCACATTCAAATTTGAAAAAATATACCTCAATGTTCATTAGGATATGAGAGATCAATTGTACATTTGGATTATGTATAATTTGATATTATTGCAATTCCTCAAGAAATTCAATCTAAAATAAAGAGACATAATTCTATTCTATTGATCTGTAGAATGAAATTTACAATTTAGAACAGCATGCATAGACATGCAATAGGAAAAACCACAAATACATAGTGATTTCTAGAGGAACCCAACTAGGAAAAACCCCTCAAGCCTCTTTGCATTAATCAATTGAATAGAGAAATGATTCAATTGCTAGCTCCAGCTTTGAGCTCATCTTGCAAAACAATAACAATTATCTCTGCTCAATCACCAACTTTGGCCAACACTTAGCTAATTATTTGGTCATCAAGTCTCCTATTTCCTTACACAAATCCTGAGGAAATTAGCTCCTATTTTTTAGGAATTTCCTCCAAATTGATTGTGCAACTCCCAATGATTGTTCATTGATTGCATGCAAAACTTGTACACTCAAAACTAGTCTACAATTGATGTTGCACTGCCTTTCCATCTCCACCTCAATTAAGAAACTTGAATTCCTTGCATGTAATAGATATTTTTGGTTGATTGATTAGTTAACTGACAGATTTATGAGTTAGACTGTTATCCCACTGCACAATTGACCTTCAACTGACTCTAAAAATAGTTAGAGGCCATTTAACTGAATACAACTAAAAATAACTAAACTGGATTACTAAAATTTAGCAATCACATATGGATAATTGAACTCCAAGCCCTCTAACTCTAATTTACTGAGCTAACTAAGTGACAAGATCCATGTCACACTAGTTAACTAGCTCCAAGTTGTCCTGTTGATGTGGAAATTTGATTTACTCAATTTGACTAAGGCTAAAGTCAAATTTAACCTTTCTTGCTACATTTTTTCAGCAATCACTCTTAGAAAGAAAGGGATTTTCCACCACCCTATCTTGCACCTATGGAATTCGAATTTACCTTTTGACAATGCCTTTGTCAAGATGTCAGCATCTTTCTCCTCATTTGGAATGTACTATAGTAACATAATTATCCTCTGCATACAGTCCTGCAAATGATGATACTGGATATCAATGTGCTTAGACCTATCATGAAATATTGGATTCTTAGAGAGCTTAATGCAACTTTCGTTATCACAATATAACACTGTCAAATCCACCTCTTGATTAAATATTCCCACAAGTATTTTCCTCATCCAGATTGCTTCACATGTTGCTTGACTTGCAGCCATATATTCAACCTCTACTGAGTTGAGTGCCACAAACCTCTGCTTCTTGTTGTACCAGGAAATAGTTGCAGACCCAACACTGAAGATAACACTTGATGTACTTTTCTCGTCGGATGGACTCCCTACCCAATTTGCATTAGTGAAGCCTTACAACTTCACTTCCTTTGTCTGTTTGTACCATAATCCATATTGGGTAGTGCCTCTGAGGTATTGTAACACATCCTTTGATATTATGCAACCAACTCACAAAAAGATAAATCAACCACTTAAAAAATATCCCGTTCGAGGGGGAAACCTCCTTTACATTACATGAATGACCAATTCGAGGAGTCTAAGGTGTCACAATATAATCACAGCCAACATAATAATAATAATGTAAGGGCACAACAATAAAAATAGTGGGCTTTTATGGGGCACAATAATAACAATATGGGGACTAAATGGGCACAACAATAACAATAAGGGGGATACATTGACAATAACAATGAGGGAATATACTAGTATTACAAGGACCTAATATATGTTTCATTCCAATATAATTGGGTAGGCCTCATCATAGCTTGGCTAAGCTGGTTGACTACATATCACATGTTGGGTCGTGTGTTCACAAGATACATCAGTGAACCCAAAAGATTCCTATAAATGGTAGCATCAACTTCCTCACTAGAAGAAGCATACTCCTTCCTCTAGTTTGTAACTAGTGTTGTGTCCATGGGCTTAAAATCTTCATGTGCAATCTCTTAAGTATCTCGGTAGCATACTTTCCTTGAGACACAAACACTTCACCATCACCCTGCAATACTTCCAACTTGAGGAAGTAATGCATGAGACCCATATCTTTCATATCAATTTCCCTTGCAAGATCCTCTTTACAAGAGTGAATCAACTGCTCATCACCTGTCAATATTAAATCATCAACATACAAAAAAAGAATAAGAAACTTACCATCTACCATAATGTGATAAAGGTTCGCATCTGCTTCACTTTTGGTGAAGCCCAATCCATAGAGATAATTGTCGATCTGAGTGTACCATGCTTGGGGCGTCTCTTTGAGACCATGCAATGTTATCTTGAGTCTGCACACATGTGACTCTTGATCATATGTCTCAAGTCCTTTTGGCTACTCTATGTAAATTTCCTCCTCAACAACACCATTGAGAAAGGTGGTCTTGGGATCCATCTGGTGTATTTTCCACCCCATCTGCACAGTTAGTGCTAGAATGGATCTGATTCAGGAATATCTTGCAACTGGTGCAAAATTTTCATCATAGTCCACTCCCTTTATCTGAGAGTATCCTTTGGCCACAAATCTAGCCTTATATTTCTTGATGCTCCCATCCGATGCATGCTTCACTTTGTAGATCCTTCTTAAACCAATCATTGATTTCCCTTCTTGTCTCGGCACCACCTCCCATACACTTTTTCTCGTGATGGATTCATATTTTTCCACCATGACATCAAACCAAACCGGCTGAGAAAATGCTTCCTCAAATGAGGAAGGATCCATCTCAATGAGCTCTGTCATGAGAGTGATATTTCTAGTGTACTTATCAGGTGACCTCCTCTACCTAAATTGTGATGTGGGGGCTCCCACATTTTCCCATGCATCCAACAACAATCTATCAACGTCTTTGGTTCTCTTTCCCTTCTCTGGAAGATTCTGGTTGAGTGGCTACCTCCACTCTGCCTCCTTGTTGCTACTATGCATGTGCATGCTCCACAACCTTTTGAAGCTCATCCTAAGGCTCTTATTTTGGAGCTAGAAGATCATGTTCTAGTGGGATACTCATCTCTTGTTCCAAAGAGAATCTCATAGCCTTCTCCTCATTGAACTTGACATCTCTCCTCACAAATTTAATCCTCAGTGAAGGTAAATACAACCGGTAATTATGTGGAGTTTTGATGTATCCTAAAAAAAATCCCAACTCTATTCTAGGTTCAAGTTTCTTCCTCGAATCCTTGGAGACATGGCAATAAATTGAAGCTCCAAAAATTCTGAAATGAGACACATCACGATTTCTACCAGAGAAAGATTCCTCTAGTGTGATCATACCAAGTATTCTATGAGGAATCTGGTTTTATAAGTAGACTATTGTGTTGCATGCTTCTTCACATAGATGTAATGGAAACCCCTGATCATGCAGAATGGCCCTTGCTACTCCCACTATGCCCTTATTCTTCCTCTCAGCTACACCATTCTGTTTTGGATTATGGGGTGTTGTTATTTCTCTTTGAATACCTTCTTTCACGTAGAAATTGTTTAAGGCATGTGAAACAAATCCACCTCCATTGTTCTTCCTGAGAGCCTTCACCTTATTTCCAGTCTCCATCTAAACTAATGCCTTGAACTCGACAAATTTTGAGAAAACTTTATCCTTCCTCCCCATGAAGAAGATCCAACATTTTCTATAGAAGTCATCAATAAAAATAACATATTACTTATGTTTTGTTGTGGAGGTTGTAGAAAAGGGTCCACAAACATCATAGTGGACTCACTCCAAGATTGTATCTACTCTTCTCTCTCATCCATTGAAGGTGGATTTGACATATTTTCCTAATATGCATCCCTTGTAGACATCTTGTTGGTCAAGGGAGCCTTTAGGGAGATTGATGGTAATTTTCTGCATGATTTTTAAGGCAGCATGGTGTAGATGGCCCAATTTCTTGTGCCAGATTCCTCCAACATCTTGACTCTGCATTTTTTCAACCTTACTACTCAATGCAGTGCAATCTCCCACCTCAAGCTTGTATAGGTTCTCCACACGAACCTCGATCTACTTCACTTTCCTGATAACTATGTGTCATAGAAAGGATTTCCCTTTACTAAAAATAAAATCATGGCCACAATCCTCCAATACTACTACAGAGATTAGCTTCTTCTTCAACCGAGGTACAAACATAACATATTTGAGGTGAATAGGAGAGGATTTCTACCTTTCAAAGGTGACAATACCAGTTCCAGCAGTAATGTACTTCCCATCATCCCAGAATTTGATATGAATATGGATATCATTCTCCTCTAGGCTACTGAAAAACTCCTTACACATTTTCATATTGAATGAAGCACCTGAATTAAGGTACCACACACTCCCCATAACAGTGCTAGCCATGCATGATATTAGGGTGAAGTCTAATTCAAATTGTGAAGCAAGTGCCTCTCTTGATGCTCCTCCTGAAGGATTTTCGGTAGACTTCTTGTGCGAACATTTTATTGCATAGTGCCTGAACTCATGGAAGTGGAAACATTTTATCTTGCTCATGTCTTTCTTCTTGTCGTTATTTTGGCTGGTCTCAGGTTTGATTTGATCTTATTCCCTTTTCCCTTCTTCCCCCTTCCATCCAATGCAAAATTCTCTTCATCCTCAACTTTGGAAGATGTTCCATCTTGGTTATTTCTCCTGAACTCTTCTTGATCCAAATCAGACCACAACCTTTCCTAATTCGGTAATTTTTCGCTTCCATTCACAGATTCTTGGTAGTTGTGCCAAGATTTTGGAAGGCCTAGAAGAGATAGGATCACCAGGTCATCTTTTGCAACATTAACCCCAACCCCTCCAAGCTCATCATGAACTTGTATAAATATGGAGAGGTGCTTTGGGATAGTATCATTCTTATGCATCCTTATGTTTCAAATTTTTTCCTTTAGGCCAATTTTCTATGGTCAATGTTATTTTTGAACAACTTAGTGAGTGTCTTACACATAGAAAATGGTACCTCTTTTCCAAAGATATTTAAGACCACATGGTCCCTCACACCTTCCAGAATAAATCTCCTAGCCTTTGCAACACCCATATTCCATTGAACTAATTGTTGTGCATCTGACTGCGAGGATTTTGCAATGTTGGTTTTAACATATTCCAACACACCATTGTCATCGAGAATTGCTTCCATTCAATCCTTCCAAGCTATGAAATTTGAGCTACCCTCTAAGTGTTAGGTCCTTAAAATACTAGTGTAGTCCCCTTATTGTTATTGTTAGTGTAGCCCCTTATTTTTATTTTTGTGCCCATGTAGCCTCCATGTCGTTATTGTTGTGCCCTTACATTATTATTGTTATCTAGGCTCTGATTATATTGTGACCCCTTAAACTTGTATATATACCAAGGAGGCCTTGTCATTTGTATCATCTAAGAATTGTTCATTTATGTAATGTAAAGAAGGTTTCCCCCTCAAAGAGGCTATTTATCAAGTTGTTGAATCTATCTTTTCTTCTATTTTGTGAGCTGATTGAATAACATTTGGTATCAGAGCTTTGGATTGTAGGGTTTCGATGCTTCAAACAGGTCATGTTTGTATTTCCACTATACCCTTTTTTCTATGAGGCTTCACAAGCTGAAATTGCAACCATAGAGAGAATAAATATTAGTAAACTTCGTGTACGAATTTCAGATCTTTTTTCACTATATTTTTGGAGATATGATCTGAGGAAGTTAGGGTTTTTAAAGGCTTCATAATTCCATCTCAAATAGACGACCTAGGGAAAATAGTCATAACTTTCTCTCTAACCATTAGATTTGAATTTCGTAAAAAGTGACTGAAAGCGCACGCATTCTAGTGCTTTGTATATAAATTTCAGGGTTGAAGGTTGAAATAGTGACATGTGGCACTCCGTACAAGTTTACTCTATTGAACTAGTCTATAATTAGGTCATCATGGGCGATTGGGCACAACTCTTTCTTAAAGAATCCAATATCAGTGAAATTATGGGGTTGGAAAGAAGACTTAGAAGGATACTACAAGAAGAAATTTTAGACCTTGAAGATCTGAAAATAAAAATATACAACAGTTTAAACATCTAGATCCTAAAAAGAAAGAAAAAGGTGTGTATTTTTTAAATTTTGCATAACTTTTGTTTGAAAAATCAATTTGAAGTGATTCAAAGGGCATAATGAAGCATAGATATCATTGTTTGATTCCAAAATGCATAGGAACAAAAAAATGGACACACTTGGTAAGCAACCATAAATCTCTTCTATGACACATGAATAAGAGGAAGAAATGCATCATGATATATCAAACTTAACCAAGTGCAACAAATTTTACTCTCTCAGAGAGTAACCAAAAATGAGCTAGAAGCTAAGACTGATGGTTTGAAATTTGATGTGGAAGCAATGATGAATGTCAATATGAAAGGTTTCAATGATGGTTTAAAAATAGAAATGAGAAGGGACCTAAATGGTATGAAGGATTGTTTAAAAACATAAATGAAAATGGACTGGACTAGCAAGGTTTGACAATGTTGCTAAAAGAAATGTTTCCTAGTGGTGACAAGGTACTCCACAAAAATCATGATGAGGATAAAAGGAATAAAAGTTATGATTTTAGAGACTCGCATAGTGGGTTTAAGTCTAACCACATCCTAAAGATCGATATGAGGAAGTTTGATGACAAGGATCCAGTGACATGGATACTATAGATGGAGCAATTCTTTTATCTACATGATGTGTAGAACACATAAAGGGTACACATTGCATATTTATATTTAGAACAAAATTATTTTGTGTGGTATCGATGGCTTTGTTATCATAAATCAATTGTCACTTGGATAATTTTTGTAGAAGAATTGGTAGCACATTATGAGGATACAAATAACAACACCTTCTTTAGCCAATTGATAAATCTCAAACAAAATGGTTCAATGGTAAAGCACATTGAGGAATTCCAAAGATTGAATATTAAGGTAAATGATATTCCAAAGGAACATAGGATTGATGTCTTTGTAGGGACTTTAAAGTATAACATCCAACATGAATTTCACCTTTGGGAACCTGATTCATTGCAGAAGGAATTCAAGATGAAAATAAAAGTTGAAAGAAAATTTATGGCAACAATCAATTGTACCACTCACAAATATAAATATGGAAGTGTTTCTGCTACTAGCCTTCCACAACCTACAAGGTCGACACCACGAAAATTAGAGGAAAAAAGAGTAAAAGGGCTTTGTTACAATTGCAATAGAAAATACACCAAAGATCATGAGTGTGTTGAGAAGAAATTATTTTACATAGATTGTGAGGAGGAGGAAGAAAAGGAATAAGAAGCATCACAAGAAAAGGATATACACCAATAAACATCCCCATAAAAAGAAGAAATGAATTTGACGATATATTGTAATGAATTGGTGGGAATTACCACTTCTAAAACTCTCAAGATAGAAGGATATATCAAGATAATAATAAAAAAAAAAAGTAAGAGTGTTGATTTATTAGGGTAGTACCCATAATTTTATTCATTGCAAGATGGTTAAGGAATTGGATTGCTTTTTATATCCACACCAGAGTGTCAAGTGATGGTTGCAAATGGAGGAACTATAAATTTCTCTAGAAAGTGTCATAATATCAAGCTAACCATGAGAGAATATGTATTGAATAGTCCAATGCTTTCCATTCCAATGGGTGGTGCTAATATTGTACTAGGAGTCCAATGGTTACAATCTTTGGGGATGATAGCTTTTAATTTTTAAGAACTTTTCTTGAATTTTTTTTGGAAAGGAGAATAAATTGAATTAAGGGGTATCACAATGAAACCAGGGAAGATAATAAGATTTAACAACATGACAAACCTTTTGAATAAATAACAACAGGGCGTAATTGCACAATTATTCTCACGATAGTTTCAAACATTGAAATCATCTATTTCTCTAGATCTCCAAAAGGTTGGGGAGAATCATTCCAAGGTGTTTGATACTCCCAAAGGCCTCCCATCAAGTCATGATTATGATCATGCTATTCACTTGATTCTAAATTTTTTTCCTCCAAACATCAAGCCTTACATATATCCCTATGCTCAAAAGAGTTAGATTGAACGTATGGTTGCATAAATGCTAGAGGTTGGTATAATTAAACCTAGTCAAAGTTCTTTCTCTACTCCAATAGTTTTGGTGCACAAGAAGGATGGAACATGGCATATGTGTCCATAATATAGGGATATCAACAAGCTCGCTATTAAAGATAAATTTCACATTCCTTTCGTTGATGAATTTTTGGATGAATTACATGGGGAAATTTACTTCACCAAGTTGGATCTTCATTCAAGATATCATCAAATTATAATGAAGACTGGAGACATTCCAAAAACAACATTCATAACTCATGAAGGTCATTATGAATTTTTGGTCATGCCTTTTGGCCTTGCTAATGCACCTTCCATATTTCAAGGTTTGATGAATTACATTTTCAAACCCTTAGAAATTTTTTGTTAGTACTTTTTGATGATATAATAATCTATAGCAAGTATTGGAAGAATCATGTTCAACATGTTGACAAGGTGCTCAATATGTTCGAGGAGAAACAATTATATGCAAAAAACTCCAAATGTTTCTTTGGAGTACAGGAGGTGGAACATTTGGGTCATATTGTATCTCACGAGGGTTTTAAGGTATACCCTAACAAAATTAAAGTCATTAAGGAATGGAAAATCCCCACAATCGTAAATAATCTTCATCGATTTATTGGTTTGAGATGGTATTATCACAAGTTCATTAATAATTATGTGAGAATAACAATGCCTCTAGCAACATTATTGAATAAATATGCATTTTCTTGGACTCCAAAAGAAAATAAGGCCTTTGAACATTTTAACGAGGCAATGTGCCAAGCACCGGTATTAGCTACACCAAACTTCACAAAAACCTTTATTGTGGAATGTGATGCCTCAAGAAATGGACTTGGTGTTGTTTTAATGCAGAAGGAAGACCCATCTCTTTTGAAAGTTGTCCAATCAAGGGAAAATATTTACAAAAACCTATTTATCAGAAGGAAATGTTGGAAATACTACATGCACTAAAAAAATGGTGACCTACCTAATGGGAAGACACTTCAAGGTAAAAACAAATCATGATAGTCTTATATAATTTTTGGAACAAAGATCATCTTCAAAAGAGAAGCAAAAATGGGTCACAAAGATGTTGGATTATGACTTTGAAATCATCTACAAAAAAGGACAGAAAAATGTTGCTACAAATGCACTCTCAAGAAAGGTTGAGGATTTGGAAGCATTGCTCTAATCCATTTCTATTTTCCAACCTAATTTGATAACTGAATCAAGGGATGAATGGAAAAATGATAAGAGGTGTGGAAAATTATTCAAAAGTTGCAACAAGATCCTAGTTATCAAATACATTTATCTGTAAAATGATTCATTATGGTACAAAGATCACTTATATCTTTGTAAGCATTCCCAACTCAAAAAAATATTATTTTAGAATTGCAAAACTCCCCCTTAGGAGGGCACTTGGGATTTTTAAAAACTTACCACAGAGTCAAGAAGAAATTTTTTGGGATGCCCTTAAATCTGATATTCAAAAGTTTGTGGTGGAATGTTTGGTTTGCCAACAAAATAAAGTTGAGACAATTAATATCCTGGGTTTGTTACAACCTTTATCCATTCCAAGTCAATGTTGGGAGGAGATCCTAATGTATTTTATCACAAGTTTTCCCAAGTCTGAAGGAAAGAGTGTCATCATGGTGGTAATTGGTATACTTACAAAGTATGCACACTTTTGTGCACTATATCATCCTTTTAAATCCAGTATAGTTGCTACCAAATTTATGAAACAATTCAAAAGCTACATGGAAACCCAAATATTATTGTAAGTGACAGAGATTACATTTTCACTGGAATTTTTTGAATGGAATTATTTTCTTGTCTTCGTATTCAATTATCTCATAGCTCATCTTATCATCCTCAATCTGATGGGAAAACGAAGATAGTAAATACATGTTTGGAAGGATATCTCCTTTTTTTTGTATCTGATAAACAAACATAATCGGTCAAATGGTTACCTTTGGTTGATTGGTGGTATAACACTTCCTTCCATAGTGCAACAAAAATGACACAATTTATGGCACTTTATGGAGATCATCCATTGTCCATCACATAATATTTAATAGAAAATTCTAAGGCTCAAGCAGTGGAAAATCACGTTGAGCATCAACAACAAGTTCTCCATCTCTTAAAGGATAACCTCACTTTGGCACAAAAGCAAATGAAACAACAGGAAAATCAACATCGCAGTGAAAGAAGTTTTGATGTAGGCGACTAGATATTTTTACGGCTAAAACCGTACAAACAAATGTCCCTTAAGAAAGCTAAGAATGATAATAAATTATCACCCAAGTACTATGGTCCTTACAAGCTGCTACAAAAGATTGGTACTATATCATACAAATTGGAGTTTCCTGCATCTTCTTGAGTACACCCATTTTTCCATGTTTCATGACTAAAGAAGGTTATTGGTGATAAGATCCTAGTTCAAACAATATTTCAATAAGTTGATGAAGAAGGAAAAATCATATTAGATCCTGAAGCAGTCACGTAAACAAGAACTTGGCTACTACGGAATCGATCAATTTCAGAGTAGCTCATCAAGTGGAAGAAGTTACCCACTAAATATTCCACATGAGAGGATGACAATTTTATATAGAAGCATCTGGAACTAGTCAAGCATTGAGGAAAACACTTTTTTGAAGGAGAGGGGCATGTTAGGTCCCTATAATACTAGTGTTGTCCCCTTATTGTTATTGTTAGTGTAGCCCTGTATTTTTATTGTTGTGCCCATGTAGCCCCCATATTGTTATTATTGTGCCCTTACATTATTATTATTATGTCAGCTCTGATTAAATTATGACCCATTAGACTCCTATATATACCAAGGAGGTCTTGTCATTTGTATCATCCAATAATGTTCATTTATGTAATGTAAATGAGGTTTCCCCTTGAAGAGGCTATTTATCAAGTCGTTGAATCTATCTTTTCTTCTATTTTGTGAGTTGGTTGCATAACACCAAGGCATACTCCAATATCAGTTCGTTGAAAGGTATTCTCCTGATCCTGGAGAAAAACTGCTGCTTAGAAGCTGCAAAATTGAAATTCCTAAGAGAGAAGTTCAAGATAGAGGTTCTAATGAGATTTAAAGGCTCTAATACCATGTAGAAATTTAATATAATTTCATCTGCTCAAGAAATTTAATCTAAAATCAAGAGACATAATTTTGTTCTACTGAACTATGGAATGGAATTCACAATTTAGAACAACATGCATAGAAATGCAATAAGAAAACCACAAATACACAGTGATTTCTAGGGGAAACCAACTGGGGAAAAACAACTCAAGCCTCTTTGCACTAATCAGTTGAATAGATAAACTATTACAACTTCTAGCTCCAACTCTAAGCTCAACCTGCAAAAGAATAACTCTTCTCTCTAGTTAATGACAAATCTGGCTAACGCTTAGTCAATTAGTTTCTCATAAAGTCTCCTATTTCTTTGCATAAATCTTGAGGAAATTAACCCCTCTTATTTAGGAATTTCCTCCAAATTGATTTCACAATTCCCAAGGATTGATAAATGATTGCATGCAACACTTGTACACTCAAAACTAGTTTGCAACTGAAGCTACGCTACCTTGTCATCTCCACTTCAGCTGAGGAAATCAAATACCTTAAACTGACTCCAAAAAAAATTAGAGGCCAGTTAAATGAATACAACTAAAAATAACTAACTAGATTACTAAAATTTAGCAATCAAACATGCATAACTGAACTCCAAGACCTCTAACTTGAATTTACTGAGCTAACTGAGTGACAAGATCCATGTCACACTAGTTAACTTCCTCCAAGTTGTCCTGTTGATGTGGAAATTTGATTTACTCAATTTGACTAAGGCTAAAGTCAAATTGAGTCTTTCTTGCTACATTTTTTCAACAAATTAGGTGTTAGGATTTTTTGAAGAATGGAATAATGTTGTGATGTAGTCATTATTTGAAACCAATCTTTAATGTAGTCCTTTCTCTCCAAGAAATGATTGATCATCATTCTAGATCTCTTGTCCATAAATGGATTAATGTCAAGACTCTTATAGTACAAAAATTGGTTGAAATTTATGCATCCTATTTATCATGCTTTAGATATGCAGCTAAAAAAAAAATGAGATTGAAAGCTAACGCCTATTTATACTTCCACGAAAACTATGGCAAAATGTTGGGTAATTTAATTGTTAGTTAAATGACTTGTCATTAAATTGTCAAACCTAGGGTTCATGAACTTGCGAAGTACACTTACACAATATATGATAGGAATCAACTTTAAATTTCAAAAGGAAATTCAACCTATTCATGAAAAATGTCTAAGATGAGTATGCACACAATTTCTTTCTTGAAAGTCTCAAATTTGGAACTTGGAGAGCAATAATTTAATCTATGAAATTGAAATGACAATTGACATGAAAGTAAACTTACTCTATTGGCATGAAAATAAATCTATTCTAGTGACATGAAAGTAAATATATCTTATCAATAAGAAAGTAAATCTATCCTAATGACTTGGAAGTAAAGACCTGAAAGAAAATTTAATCTAGAAAGCAACAAATACTATACTAAGAAAGCATTGCATTCTTAAACTATTAAATTTAAAGGCCACCTATTTTGAAAGTAGTGAGAGATCAATTGAAATTACTAATGTGTGCATTGTAAAATTAGAATCATTTATGAGTATCTATGAATCTAAAAATAAACAAATTGAAAAGCGATGAATCTATGAAATCAAAGAAATAACGCTTTATCTGTAGAAGAAGTTAGAACATAAATGGAATGAGCATAAAAGAATGTAAACAATGCATCTAATCAAAAGACTTGAAGGAAACATCGCAGAAAAATAAACTATTCTATCTTGTATAAGTCAAATAGTAAAATACACTCATACTCATCGAGTGGCCATCATGAAGTGCATAAGAGGTGGAAAGTTCAGGAAGCTATTTGATCAAACACCATATCTCATCATAAATTTTTAACCATACTCAAATGATTGTATTCCTAACATCAATAGTATTCATAAAAAATGAAGCATAAGAATAACCAATCCTTGGCATTCCAAAACTCTATACTGAAGCATAGGAATACCTCCCAAAATTTTCACACCCTTTGAGAGGAGAAGACACTCCTATCTATACAAAAATTAAGATAACTAATTCATAAATGTAGATCCACAAATCTCTCCTAGATCCACAAATATCTCAGGTAGTTACAACCATGTGTTGACATCTAACAGTTAACATCTCTTCATATCCTCTCACAAATATCTCCTAGCTTTGATGACACTTATGAAAGCTTCCATGATTATTCTCCATGACATGTGCTTGATCAATGATCTTGAATATTCCACAAATATTCAAGAGTTTGAAGAGGAAATTCGAATTTGAGTCTTGGAGGCCAAATATAACTGTCCTAGAATCTTCAAATATGCCTACACATGTCACAAAACTCATCCAACTTTTATATATAATTGAATACATGTTATCTTTCCAATAGTTAACCAAAAATTAATAGTCAACCAAAAATTCACTCAAAATACCAAAATAAATGTCTTGGAAAACAATGTGTATAAAACCAAATTTAATTATGAAGATGATGTTTGTGCATGGTTGTGGAGCTGTAAATATGGTAAATTCTAAAGAAAAGTGAAAGAAAATAGGGTGAAATGGATGAAATTTTTGAGACCCAACAGTGTTGGAAAGCCACCAACATGAGGGGGCCTCCCCAATATGAAGTCCCAATTATACCTCACATATTTGGATAAGAGCCCCATCTGGGAATTCAGCTTGGCTGGCATAATTATAAACTTAAATATTTGTCTTGGCTGCAAATAACAACATAAGAGAGTGTGCATGCAACTTTTGAGACAAGAAAGTGGTGTCATCTTAGTGAAACAAACACTTGTATTGTGTACAAAGTAATTTCATAGATGGATAAAAGAAAGTGAGTCTTTGGAAGAATAATAATAGTACTACTCTAATAAAGACACACATGTGCATATAAAGGATTGTTAGTTAGTTTGAAAAGTATCTAGAAATTAGGTTATAAATTTGGAACTATTCATGAAGTTTTAATCAAAATCACAAGACATAAACCTACTCTATTGCTCTTCGAACATTAATTCACAATATAGAACAAAAATCTCAAACATGAAATAAGGAATAACACACATGAAACAAGTATTTTTATATGGGGAAAGCAATCTGCGAAAAAACCCAATGCCTACTTACATTAATCAAATGAATAGAGATGTATTGCAATTCCTTTGCTCAACTGAGCTCACTGTGCAAGTGCACAACCTATCTCTATGCTCACTGAAGGCCTCTGACCTAGACTTAGTTAAATTTTGCCTCAGCTTGAGCTCTTATTTCCTTGCGTTATTCCTTGAGGAATTGGCCCCTATTATTTATGAAATTCCTCTAATTGAATTGTGCAATTTCTTAGGCTGATAATTTGACTACATGAAACACCTATAAACTCAATATTAGTCTACAACTAATGTTACGCTACCTTGGAATCTCCATCTCAACTGGGTAACTTGAATTCTCTGCATGCACTAGTTATTTTAGATTGATTGATTAGTTAATTGGATGATCACTGAGTTTAACATAAGTCCAACTCCTTAAATGACCTTCCACTAGTTCCTCCAAAAGTTGGAACTAGTTTAACTGAAAACAACCTGAGATAACTAACCTTGATTGCTACAAATTAGCAATCACACATGCATAATTGAACTCTAACTCCTCCAACTCAAATTTACTGAGTAAACTTGGTGACACAAGCCATGTCACACAAGTTAACATCATCTAAATCGTATGTTGATGTGGAAATTCGAATTTTATCAATTTAATCAAGGCAAAATCAAATTGAGAATTTCTTGTTGCATTTTTAAACAAATTAGTTCTCAAAATAAAAATGAACATGAAAGCATACATGACACACATTTAAATTAAGATGTATACTACAACTAACAAAATAGCTCATTCTCTTTGGTGCATATAAACATAAAAATATACTGAAAACATCAAAATAAAAGTCTTACAACATTCTTGATACATGCATGAAAGTACGCTAGACTCTGAGAGCTTCAAAACATTAAGTGAAATTTCCCAGATACATGATTACAAAGATATCTTAATAGTTCCAATAGTGGAACATGAATCCACACCTTGCTCCTCAAAATAAAGATCTCTCTTTCCTATGCTAAACTAGAGAAGCTAAGGCTAAAAGTCCCTTACTTGAGGCATGCGGGTTTATTTATAATAAATGAGGTGACCCTTCACCTCCCATGTGACTCTTGAGCTCCCTCAAGACTCTTGAGCTCCCATATGACTCTTGAGATCCTATATGACCTTTGGAATTACTAATGACTCTTCACATTCCTCATGTGACTCTTGGACTTCCAGACTCACAATTTACATTTTTTTACTATTTTTGAAACTACAAAATTACATTTTTCAAAATTCTGGCAAAATTCCACAAAATACAATCAAACACAAAATGTTCACATTTGTGGAAATGGAAACTCAATGACCATGATGTGGAGCTCCATTGTGATGTATTAATACTAGGATTTATATTCTAATGCTATGTATCTAACCTTTTGTGGTAGGGTTTAGATCATATTTGATATTACTCTCCAAAGCATCTAGATAAATAGTTTTAGAGCCTAATTGTACACTATTTCACCACATGACTAACTTCATATGTAACTTAACTGATTTAGCTACATATTGCAAAACATAGTCTTGTTGCATGGCTGCCTGTTTGATATGGTTTAAGAATTCCTTTAGTTCCTATGTGATAATATTCCTTGCTTTTATCTCCACAAGTGCACCAATAAAGGATATTTTGTGTGTTGTGTCCTTTGTTTTTGAAAAAAAGATGGAGAACAACAATTGTGGAAGATAAATGGACAGAACCATTGAAAGCAGGTCACCAAAAATTTAAATGCGACAGAGAATTAAAGAATTGGGACTTGTGTCGCCGGAAAACAGGGAAGCACGCCCATGGAAATAGGAAAGTGGGATTAATTTTGAAGGAATCAACAAGAAAAATGGAAATAGCTCCAAGATTTCATCAAAGAGGACCAAATCAAGGACATGATCAAGAAAACTCCATGAGGATCAGATCAAGCGAGTGAGCCTATAAAGGAAGGCACAGAGAGATGAATCAAGCAGTTTTTCCATATACTAATCTTTTGTTCTATGTGTTTATTGTTAGTTGCTACAGAATTTTGTATCTGCGTAGAAGTTCCTATCTATGTGATGTAAATTCTCATGTAATATTTTGGTTTGAGAAAGTCTCGTAGATCTATTTAATCTATGATGTAAAGATTGGGCAATATTTATATAAATGGGAGTTTTGGGAGATTTTGTGTTGTTATGTGTGATGAATGTGTAGCCCCCTTTTAAAATGTCTTATTTCTTTTGTATGAATGATAGCTCTGGTTAGTCTGTGATGAATGCGTGCCCTAGTCATTGCATAGTTGTGTGGATAATAAAAGGTTAATGGCACAAATAATGTTCTAACTCTAATCTAGATCCCTTAATCATTTTAATGGTTCTGGCTCACTTTAAATGAGACTCTCCTTTGTCAAAGGGAGTGAAAATGTGAAAAACCTAGACTACGATAGCATCTTTTGTTGGAAGCTTAGGTCGACTATCATTTTGAAATTTTCCGCCAACATTGTGCACTCACACCAAGGCCTCAAATCATTGTACAACCATGTATATGTTGATATAGTGTTTGTTACATGATTTCCAAGCTACTCATAGACCTGTATAAACATTCTTATCTCTGCTTTTTCCATTTCAACTTCATTCCTTCCTTTCCTAACCAATGTTGCAGGTACATTGAAATAGTTGGCACCTCATTCCTGGATCGCATCTATAGCTACATAAGTTGTCTTCAAAACTATCAAATTATCCTATGATCCTTTCTATACCTCGTACAAGGGCACCACTATCTTATGCAAAGTGATCATCTCTTCATACATTTTCTTCATTGTGTCTTCCAATGGCTTGAGTTATTCAATTATGGCTACCTATAATCCCTCTTGTTGAAGACATACTTTAATTTTAGGCAATGAGATGATCAATCTGTGGCTTTTCCCTAACCAATTTATTTTCCATATGTTCCTTATTTTACATCAGGAAATATGTGTTCTTCTTTGTGGTTACTGAAAAAATTGCATTTTCTTAGGCGACTGCTCTAGAGTTGGTCCTAATGTTTGTTACAATCACCTTTTATGTATTGATGGAAACATGATGATCTAGATCATTTGGGAAGTACCTTCCTATTTATTGTATGATCTTATTCTTCAACTCATTAAAGGTGAAATTGGAGATATCCATGACCCTATCATCAAATGGAGGAGGAATCCCCAACTCACTAAAAGGAAGGTTCCCATGAGTCAGAAGATTTGGGGACCAAACTTTCATAGTTTCTATGATTGTCTCAATATTTTTCGGTTCATCATCCTTATCTTGTTCATAATCTACATTATGGACCTCCAAATATTCCACTAACTTTCTTACGAACTCTTCTTCCTATTTTCTCCTATTTTCTTCTTTAGCTTATAGCCTCTTCTACTCCTCTTCTTCCCTTTATTTCCTAAGAGCTTCTTCTTGGCTTCCTCCTCTCTAAATATCTATTTCAGTTCTTGTTTCTTCCAAAACATGTCCTCTCACTTCTTCTTTTATTGTTCTTCTTTTTTCTTGTGCTCTTCTTACTTATCCCTTTTCCTTCTTCCCATTTCTTTCTTTTCTTCTCTGCTTCTATTGTTCCCTTGGTGTGTGGATCACTGTTGAATTTATTACTCCTCTCTTATTTGGGATCATGTCTCTAATTCCTCTTTGGCTCATCACTAACCTAAGAAACCACTACCTGTTGGTCCCCTTGTTGATTAATATATGGAACAAGTATTGTATGAGAATGGCATGCTTCATTACCTAGTGCAACTACTCTGGAAGAATTATACAAGTTCTTTGTCTTCTCTTCATCTTCTCAAGAGACAAAAGCGTAAGAACATGTGTACTTCAGATTAATGAAAGCATATTTCTCCAAATCTGAGGCAGTTAAGCTCTCCAATCTATGTTTTTCCTTCCTTTCTATTATTTAATTCGTACGACCCTATTTGCAGAGGGAAGATAGACCATGGGGACTTCTTCAAACTCTATAAATGTTGTGACAATCTTGTGCATAGCTGGTAGCTAACTTCTTACAGGACAACTTTATTAGTCACATGCTTCGGCATAAGATGTGGAGGCTTGTATGCTTTGAAGACTCTGATGAATGTGACATGAGAAGATGTAAACTAATACACAACTTTTATGACTGATCCTATGGCCCTATCCATCATGAAAGGTGCCTCAACCTTAAATATCATCTGATAAAGCACTGCAATGAAGTGTTCAACTATTTTCTCAGGTACTCCTTTATAGCTGACCTATGATAGTATTTTAAAATAGGACTTGACAAGAGGTTGTTTCTTAGTCCATTTCTACTCTAGGCCTGGAAATCCATTTCAAGCATAGATCCCATCAAATAATAAAGTTGATATATAAAATCAGGTTTCTCTCCTTGTGAAACATTCTTCACCTTCACAACATTTTTTGTAATTGATGGATTATTATGTCTAACCAATAGAAATAATTTCCCTTCGAAGCACATGGGTGGACCATATAAAACCATCCTTATTCAAAGAAATGTGTGCTTTCACGCCCATACAACCTACATCACATAACCATAAAATATGAATATGCTTTTATTAATGACTTTGTTATACAAATTCCATCGGGATTTTGGCAGAATTTGCTCAACTCTGGCCACCATGTCTTGATAATATCCTTAGTCAAACTAAGAATGACAATATGCATAGAATTTTGAGTTCAAGTACTCCGATCGACTAGGAAAATTGTAATAATAATGGAGATTACGGGGCTTATACGTAGTGATCTCTCGCCCAATTGCACTAGTAAGGATCATATTATTGGAATCAAGATGTTGTAGTATCCATCCTATCACTTCTACACAAGGTAAAATCGGGTACCTACTAACAATCCTATAGAATCTAGACTTCTTCACATTGATGTAAACTGCCCTGTCCTCCAGGTCTTTTGGAAACTCCTCCTTGAAAAAGTATTTGAAAATAATTTTCCATGTTAAGGTGGTGGACTTATCAATGAATCACTTGGTATTTGATAGAGTGGGTACTTCATATTTTAGACCACCCACAACACCTTCGATACTAATTTAAGTTGCCTATCATGTTTGCACTTGGCATGTAACTCAAGGCATAATGTCAGGGGAAGATGACATGATGATATGAGTCGTATTAGCAGTACTTAGAAATTCAAATTCACTCATGGCAAACAAAAACTCATTCCCACAAAACCACATATTCTATCTCATTTATTTATGCAAAAGAAGTCACTATGAAGGGAAATTGCACTAGCTCTTAGTAAAAGAGCATAAACTTAAGGTAAGGGTGATCTCATTGACTAATGGAAGTGTGCTTTATGCTAAGTCTTGGAAAAGATACTTGCTTTGAGCATAGGCCACATCAACAAGAGGAAATGACTAGGTTTTCGGCTCTAGAGTGGCGTAATGCGCTCTTATTGGTAAAGATTCTCCTCTTAGGCACAGGTCACATCATCAGTAGACGAGTGATTGCATGATTTATTCCTAGGAGTGCAATATTCACTACATGAAGTAGGGAGTCTAGCGTTGAGTGTAGGTCACATTTCTAGTAGATAGAGGGTTTGAAACAATGGCTCAGAAGTGTGATTTTCACTCTGAAGGAAAGGAGAGCCTTTTGATGGGCGTAGGTCATTGTTTTAAGAGGAAAGGAACCAAGATCTTAGTGTCTAAGAGAGTGCAATGCGCTAGTGAAGATTGAATCATTGGGAGCTATCACAATACAAGAAGACACATATTTACTCAAGAGAATCGACTAAGTGTTTGATGAGAGCAAGAAAAGAGAAACATATGGATGAAAATACTAGTATGCATGCTCATATATATAAGCACAATCATAACGAGAATGTGAAAAGACTCTATAATGAGAAACGACACTAAAATCATAATGTAAGAACTAAAGCAACACTTATAAGAGTGAAATTTCAAAATGTGGCAGTTGGGAAAGGTGAAATTTCTAAATCTGTTAGCTGATAAGGCTTACTAGGAAGATGGCGTACTTGCAATCAATAGCAGAGAATGCTCCTTATGCTCCAAAAGTGCGCAGAGCTCAAAAGTCAAAGATAAGTGTGAGTAATGAGCTCTAGGATAGGTAGTTTATATAGGGGAAGCACAAGTTAGGGTTTGAGAGTGTGCCTTTGCATGTCACAAAAATCAAGGGATAAGGATAAGGTAATTTTCACTAGAAAAAGTAATGCTACTATCTTTAAAAAAAGTGCTCTGGTTACATTTGGAAAGTGTGCAATCACTATCTCTAGAAGATGTGCTCACACTGTCACTAGGAGATGCACTCTCACTATCATCAAGGAGTGCACTCTGATTGTTATCAAGGAGGGTGCTAGAGTTGTTTCCACAAAGTGCTTACTGGTTGTCAATAGAAAGTGTGCTCTCACTGTCGAAAAGGAGTGTGCACCATTGTCATCATGGAGTGCACTCCACTCTCTCCAAGAAGTGCGCTAATCCTATCTTGGGAAAGTGCGTTGTGAAGGGAACAACACTTAGACTTGTGGATGCATGGTGCACTAACAATTAGATTTCTAGGGGAAGACTTGATCAGTTAGAAAAATATGACCACACATGACTTTGATGACTCAAAATGACAGTTCACATGACATTATAGGGCTCGAATATTTAAATGAAAGAAAATTTTTGGAGGGGGTTGTAGAAGCTACAACAAGATCATGGATGGTGTTATGGGTAACCATGATGCCATTTGCAAGATGTTGTAGTCCAATTTCTTGGCCATTTGTAGGAAGGAACATGTTGTCTCAACTGCTAGTTATGAACTAGTTGAAAGGTTGTTTAAGCAGGATATGAAATTATTTAGAAGGAAAATGACCAAGGAGGAGCTAATGAGGATTTGTGGTAAAACAAGAAGCAATAATGAATTAAGGAGAAAAGGTATATTTTTTTATCTACAAGGGACCTTAAGAGCCTAACCACTCATGCTCAAGTAAAATAGAAGAGATGACAAAGAAAGAATAGAAGGAGGTTCCTTTTGATCATTATGATGAGGATTCTTTGACCATAATTCAGTCCATTGATTCTCACAAGAATACCTTTGAAGAGAATGAGAAATCATGTGAAGATGATGATAGTAGCTCACTTGTGCATCCATGTTTGAGCGCTAAAAATAATTAGCAACAATTTGATCCCATGTGTGAAGAAGGTCAAGAAGAAGACATTCTGGAAGATTTGAGAGATGAGACAATAATGATAATCCAACAAGAAGAGAACACATAATTACATGGATATGAGGAGGAGGATGGCACACAATATGCATGATGAGTTACCTTGGGAGAGCTAGTTGAAGGCTTAAGTTGGAGTCATGGTTGAGGTAATTGAACATCCATCTTTGGGGCCAACACTTGATGAGGTGAAAGTAGACAAAAAAGCATCCAATGAGGCTACAAAACTTACAAGTGAGAGTTGCCAGGAGAAGATTGAGCATTTTAAGACAAATATTATGGCATTTAAGAAGAAGATCTGGACAGTCAGAGGCACCATATTCCAACAGAACAATAAAATTGATCACCTTAGAGTGGTATGTGCTGAGTCAGGAGTCAAGTTGTCTAGTGTTGAGGAAAGGCTAAATTTCTTAACGAGGCAGCAAGAGGATTATGTTTGGGATTTGCAGAGCAACCCTCTTTAGGAGTACATAAATAGCACTTACAACACTATCAACCCACCTCTATACATTAGACAGAGGGGAAACGTTTTTTAGGTGGATCTTGTTGGTTGATTGAGTGGATCAGCATGATTTGAGCATGTAACAACATCAACATAGTAGAATTATTCCATGTTTAGGTGTTCATGCATTCAATCCTTCCCCTAGGATGGATTTGCGAGAGATAATGAGTTTGTATTATATTGATGGGGTGATTCTTGGGAGGATATTATTATCTAGGGGCATAGCATATGCAGTGATGATTAGCCATGGTGGCATTGGGATCCATGTGGATCTATTGGTGGAAATACGGGTCAATGGTTTATTTAGGATCCAAGTATTAAGAGATCCCTCATGATTAGGTGGCATGGAGGTATGGTGTGGCACAATAGTCTATGTGGGATCCTAACATAGGTGTACAAATTCCTTTGCAACTAACATGTGTAGATTTATTGAGGGAAAACAATCTTGGGACAGGAGGATTTGTATTGTCTCCATTTTCAATTTCCCTTATGATGCAGTTAGGATGGACTTCCAGTCGTGGTGGCAACAAATTTACAGTAGCAAGATTAGAACATCAATGACCCATAGGGTTTTGGAAGCATTTTATAGGGTATGATGGAGTTTTCTTGTTGTATTTCATTATTTTGGGTAATTCTACACAATTCATTCTTGGTTCCATTCCATTATGATGAATATCATAAACTGAGGTTATTATTAGCATAGTTTAATTAAAAAAACTAAGGGTGTTGTTTGGAGGGTAATATTTGGAGAAACACTTTAGTATAATAGCTTGTTAGAACTAGAACGAATAGTGCTATAGGATGGCATGGTGAAAGGACACTTCCAATGGTTGGAGAAAGTATGGTGATTGAATAATCATTTCTTGGTGTTAAAAAGTGATTCTAATTTATCACTTTATTAATTAAAAATGGGAAAAGTACTTAATAGAAGAAAAAACCCAAAATGGGTAAAAGTGTCTAAATTAAAATAAGAGGGAGAAGCTTCTAGACTGAAAATAAAACAATAAAAATAAAATACTTCTAGAAGAACAAAGAACAATCCATCAAGTCTTTAAAAGGATGGGAAGTGGATCATTTGTGCATCTTGGATTTGAGTATTTTCTTTGTGAAAGATTTTGAGAACCTGGTTCTCAAGATTCAAGAAGCCTCAGAACAAAACCTAGGCTTGGGTATTTCAGTGAGATTGGACCAAAACCCATCTCATCCCTTGGTGAATTCATTCAGAATTCATAGGAGCACTTACCAATTGTAGTTTCAGTTTGGGAGGCCAAATCCAACGTTGCAATAGATATATTTTGAGGCTAGACCTAGTTTGTAGTATATCAAAGGATTTGATCTCATCCATTATCCAATTTTTTGTAATAACAAATTTTATATTAATATAATAAAGTTGAGATTTATTGCATTTATCTCATATTATTATTTCCTTGTTTATCTTTAATTTTTTCAAGGTAACAACTATTATTAATTTATGAGTTTTAATGTTGGATATTGCTCTAGTATAAATTGATAAATTTTCATGGTATTTCTGGATCAAATATATAGCATAATTTTCTGAAGAAAATCCCTTGGTAATTTAATGAAATATCCAATAGGGATATTACAAAGAAACCCATTTGTTTTTATATTTTATGGTTCCATCTCTCTAGTTTCTAGCATCATAATTGGAATTGGATAGTTAGTTGTCATTTGCTCCATGTTTTGTCTATTGTAGGACAAAAATTTAAAGGTTTTCCCATATTTTCCTACAATTTGTTTACATTTTTTATGTCGCATACATGCCTATTCCAAGGGAATAATTCATAAATTCATGCCTTTCCTTCAATAAATGCATGTATACACATGAGTTTCCTTAAGTAAGAGCACATACATACACTCACGGATCCTAGCCAAAAGTATGTATATGTTTTGCTTCCTTAAGTAAGAGTGTGTATAGATGCTTGTTTCTTTGGTAAACAATTGCATAAATACATGCCTTTCCCTTTTGAGAAGTGCATACATATGAACCATTCCCTCTTGAAAAGCATATATATGTGATTCTTTCCCTCTTGAAAATGGTTTATATGTCCTAACAGTTGTAAAAAATAGTTTTTAAAATGGTTGATATTTGTGTTTCTTAGATCTAATGGGGATCTAGTTCTTTTTATATTTCTAAAATTCCTGCTTAAAATCCTTTCAAATCACTATTTAGTGGTAAACTTTTCATTATTCCTTTGTTGACAATTAAGCAAATTGAATATTGAAAAAATAGTATTTCCTTCTTCTTGTTCATGTAGGAATATTTTAGGTTGTTATATGCATTTGCAAGTGACTACATTAAAAGGAAGATATTAGATTTATTATAGTAGCATGTCCTTATGAAACATAAAAATAATTTCCTGTTTGGTTTGAAGTACTCTTTTAGAAAAATTGCATTGCATTTAGGTTTTGCAAAAGCTCTATTTTCATTTTGTACTTTTCAAAAGATTTTAAATTCAAGCATATTTCTTAAGATTCAAATTAGTTTTTTCATTTCTAAGCATTTTATTTTGCAATGTTTCATGTGTTAAAATGTAATGTTTCCAACTTATTTACCCCTTTAAGTAAAAACAACCATTAATCAACATAACTAAATGAACTAGATGTTATTTTTTGTGATAGAAAATTAATATTAGCCTAAGTTCTAGGACATTGTTTACATGATTGGATAATAATTTCTCCAAGGCCAATTGAAACAAAACTATGAGTTAAGTAGCTAAGATTTTAAATCCAATAGTAGCAAGAGACACTTATCGGGAAAGTGCACCTAACATGCATGTCACAATTTGTTAAAGTTGAATAGGCATATAAATTATTTCCTTTGTGTTTGTATATTGTGCTATGCATGTACATGATATTTGGTAGAACTAATAAATCCTCAATATGATACCTTTTTCCTAAAACTTTAGGTTTAGGAAGAAGTCTTATATTCCCTACCCATATGCATAAACATAGCCCACAACTATTCCAACTAGTTTTTCATTGCAAAGTGTAACCATAGTTGGCTACCTTAGGTTTTCACACAAGTAGTTGTAAGTGGGAAGCACTTGTGGTACTTGAGATAAATGTATAAAATAAATCTCAACTCCCCTATAGGTTGACCATATTATTCAAGGTACTTACACCTTGGGTGATTTTTGCTTGAGGGTTACCATAATTGTCTTTCACACCTTTGTTAGCTAGAATTAGGCACAAACTACCCCAAGGTGACCTTTGAAAGAATTGTGTTAAGATCTTCATTGATTAACTTAGCTCCTAAACACGCTAGGCTAATTTTTGGAAGAGTGGGTTTTATTTATATCTTAAATAGACTTGTTATAGGAGTGTGTTGACTGTAATTTTTCAACCACATAGAAGGCCTTACATATTTTTCTTCTTTTTGAACCATAGGTTAGGCCTAAATTTTTTGAGGATACAAACCATGGGAACCATTCCCAAGGGGATCCTTGTGCTTTTTAGTTCTTCAAAAATGTTGGTTACCCCTTATTAGTCACCTAGAATATTTGTGGATTCACTATAGGGATACAGTTGGGTTGTTATCCAGCTTGAATGCCCTAAATGATCATGACACCTCTTTAATAAGAAATTTATTTCAATAGAATTTAATTGATGTTGACATTATTCCATCTTTGATAGTGACATATATCCCTCTTTCTTCTACCTTATCTAGTAAAATTATATCTCCTAGTAATTATAAGTTTAAAAGGGATATAAAGAGCAAAAGTTGATGGGGAAAGTCACAAAAAATTGCAAGTCATGTTGGAGAGGTATCAACAATCACTATGAGTCATAATGGAGACAAGAAACCAAACAATGATAGTACTTCTAGGGCAAGAAACCAACCACTGCACATCAAGTTGGGGTAATAAACTATCCACTACAAGTGATGCTAGGGAAAAATAACCAACCATTGCAAGTCATGGTGGGGGCATTGATATTATTGATAAACATAGATTAATAAGAAGTAAGACTAATTTCCCTCATAAAATTTGCAAGATATATCACCTTACTCATATGTAGTTTGATATTATGGAGGTAAAGGGTTATGGTCCCATATCTTAATGATATTCTACTCCTAAATCACCTTTGTTTCCTAGTACTCCATTTAACGCTTAGTTGACAAGGTGACCAGGTTAATGTAATTTGACCAATCCCACTATTCGATTGGAGATTGTTGTGCTTAAGGTGGTTGAGCTTATGTAATTTTTTATTGATCCACTCTTTCTATAGAGAATTTTTTGTTTGAAGTGATTGAGTAGATGAAATCTTTAGTTGATATCGTCTTCCATTGGAGAGTACTAAGATCAATAAAAAAAAAAATTTGTTGTTGCTAGTTTGAAATAGTTTTGGAAAAGGGGGCATTCTATTCACTCTAAGTATTCTTCCTCTAAGTTTTATTATTGCTTCTATGGCTTGGAATATTCTAGTTGAGCCTCACATTCCTTCTTCTACAACTATGTAAATAAGGTTTGAATCTTATCCATTAAACATTTACCAGTATACAATAGATGAAGGAACCTACATTTTCATTTTATACTTTGTTTCTTTGAAATTTATGGCTCCCAATCTTGTTTTAGCTACTAGATAGGAATTGGATGTTAAAAGAAGACCTAGTGAACTTTTTGGGACTCTTCACTGGTTGTATATCACATTAGGTGGGAAGAATGGTTTAGTTTGGCCCATTGGACTTAAATATGGTACTCTAGTGTGATTATGTATATGCTATGAATGCTATAACATTTACACTCTTTCATGTGATGCATTTTCCTCGTAATGGAAGAAGCATCATTATTGATTAACTTGCATCTAACAATCACCATCCTTATTTGACCTTATACCAATTTACCCCATTAATTGGGAATAATATACCCACCATAGGTGAATTGCGTTGCATCAAATCCTAGTGCTCAATTGCTACTAAGAAGTAATATTTTCCCTCATGCTTTCCTTCTTGGGACATGGTCCCAATAATTGACCCTATCATTTCTTCTAAGAATGAGCATTTTCATTCATGGTATCCTTCTTAGTACATGGTCCTAGAAATTGAATCTATCATTATTCTAAGAAGGATATTTTTCAATCTTTCTTGTTTTCTTATGACATGGTCTTGGAAATCAATTAAGTAATTTATCCAATTAGGAAATTGGAGCCTTTTATTCTCCCCATTGGCCCAAGTAAATGACCTGTTATATTTTCTTTTCAAGTTAATTCTATTCCTTCAAATGAAGTATTCTTGGAGGCTACGATCATTTTTGGCATTTCAATAAATGATTCTTTTGTCATCCTTTCAAAAGATTATCTGCCTAAATTGGACTTACCACAATCAAGTATAGACTTGATTTTCCTTTTAGATTTGATATTGTTATTTGTGGATCCTCTAAATTTTGCATTATTGAGTCTTTATACTCTATCATTGAGTTTCAATTCAATGTTCATTCAAGTCTATTCTATCTAACTATATATCCTCAAATTGGACCTATTAGTTTGACTACTTTGGATTTATCTAATTGGATTCATCTTATGAGTTTTATATCTTTAGTAGATATTTAGATCCTTGTGATGTTTGAGATATTGTTGCATAATTGTTATCAGGCATGAGCAATTGGAGACAATGGTTCCTATTCAACATGAAAAATTATGTATTATAAGATTTTTTTGGAATAAGTAGACTGAACACATGATGATGAAACATGTCATTGGAAGAAAAAAACAAAATTACAATGGAATTTATAAGGTGTGCAAAATAAAGGATAAAAGAACGAATCATATATCAAGAAGGATAAAAAAATCATGAGTGAGTAAGATACTCATTTTTATTTCTCTAACCATGGGTATCTAATGTAATAGAATTGATGCATTTAGAAAAATATAAAACCAATTGAGTAACATTTATTATTATTATGTCATGATCTATTAATTTAAAAGTAGGTAGGGCTCAAAAAATATTAGAAAGCCTTGAGTTATGTTAAATATATAACAATGCAAATCCAAGTGATGCAAAGAAAAAAAATGGGGAAACTACGCTCAGGGGAGCAAAGAGTGATGGAAATCCACTAGTGTGAAGTATGCATGTAGAGGAAAGGAAAGGAAAAAACCGGGTGGTAAAAAACGTTACACTCTATATTCCTCATGTAAAGAGAATGTTAAGTGAAGAGGTACACATCATTGATAATAAAGGCTTGGAGAAATATTTACACATGGATTACATGTAAATGTGGAGGGTGGTTGAATATGAAGGAATAATAACAAAAATGAAAAAATATGAATAGGGTAAGGTCACCATGTTTTGAAACCATGCAAGAAAGTAGATTATTAATGACCTAACAAAGAGTGACACATGGAACTCTACATCAACCACACTAATAATATAGGCATATTTAGATCACTTAACAATGATGTTAAATTTTTAGAATAAATTTTTATGGAATCGAAGAGTCCTGAGCCTTAAAGAATAATGGTTAAATTTCAAATAATTTGATGTTGATAATAGAATGGCTCAACCATTAAATTCTCTCAAAGGGGGTCTAGATTATGTGTATGTAATCAAGGAAATGACCTTTGGCTCTGCATTGTTTAATAGTTGTTGGAAACCTTTGAGCACTACTTGGGCGGGGGGAGGGGGGTGCGGGGTCAATCATTAGTGTGTCTTATTAACAATTTTCACCAATTTAAACTTCTCTATTGAATCACATATATTAACCAGCAACAATTAAGATTATCTCAAGACAAAAACCATAAATGCAGCTAGAACAAGATAACCATATGAGAAACAATAATCAACACATGAAGGAATCCACAGAAAACATCACATAAGGGACAAAAGGTATCTGGTGGAAAACCCTTCTCTATGAAAAAAACCACCCTTGTTGTTGTTACATTGCTTTGATTCTTCTATTAAGCAAAATATTTCTTTTACAAATATTTTCTAACTCCCATCAGCTACGAGACTCGACCTTATATGCAATAGGCCAACATCAACCAACCAGGAGACTCGATTCTACTAATCATCTCCAAAGACTATGTTCTCACAAGGATCTATGGACTATCATCCATTGAAAGCCACCATGATCAATGATCCTCACCCAACTCCGATTGGAATGTCCAACTCTGAATCGATAAAGAAACCATTTCTTTCATTGAAACTTCACAATCCCTACTCCACACCCATGAAGTCACTGTTCCTCTACTCTATGTGGACCTTGTTTCATATATTTTCACACTGGATCCCAAGAATTTATGCTCAAACTGATTTAGCTCTGTAATATGATCTCTAACAACAAGACATCATCATCAAATCAAATAAAATCACCACAATCATATGCTTTTCACTCAAGCAAAATAGTTTCCACAATCCATCGAAACAAAACTAAACAATAATATCACTAACAACAAAAATAATCCTCACACCTAGTTGTAATATCAAAACCTCACTCAAAATCGTAATTTCTTCATAATACAAGTAACATCATACAACGCAATGGTTATGTTCCAAATTCATCAGTAGTAACTACAAAACAAAAGTGTGAGTATCAAATATGGAGAAATACCAAGCTCTCCATCTCTACCAACTCATCTATTATAATCTTTTCTTCTTTGATCTACAATCTGAAGTTCTGAATCAGAAAACTACTTCAACAAATAGATATGCTCATTATGTTGCCATTATTACACATACATTGAAGCATCTATGCTCACCAATAGGCCTGAAACATATTTAATCTATGCAACCTTCTCCAACTCACTCTAACACTTCATCAACCTCACCCAACTCCAAAATGAAGAACATAAAACATGTAGGGCGAAATTCACCTTTTTCTTGGGATCAAGAGTGCACAAATTTGACAAAATCAAGCCACTATCACCATTACTTGTGCCCTAAAGGTGTTCACTATTATGAGACCAGCTCAAGACAAGAAAATAATTTTGTCCAAAAATTTCCAGTGAAAATGGGATCTCTGTCACTTACAATAATCTTTGGGTTTCCATGTAGCTTTTGAATTGTTTCCATAAATGCAGTATAAACTGTACTGGCTTTAAATGGATGTGATAATGCACAAAAGTGTGCATACTTGGTAAGTCTGTCAACTACCACCATGATGACACTCTTTCCCTCAGACTTGGGTAAACCTGTGATAAAATCCATTGAAACCTCCTCCCAACGTTGGCTTGGAATGGATAAAGGTTGTAATAGACCCGGTGTCTTAATTGTTTCAACTTTATTTTGTTGGCAAACCAAACATTCTGCCACAAACTTTTGAATATCTGATTTAAGGCCATCCCAAAAAAATTCCTTCTTAACCCTGTGGTAAGTTTTTAAAAATCTTGAGTGCCCTCCTAAGGGAGAAGTGTGCGATTCCATAAGAATCTTTTGTTTTAGCTGGGAATTCTTACAGAGGTATAAGTGATCTTTGTACCATAACGAATCATTTTTCCAGCTAAATGTATCAGACGTACTGGAATCTTGTTGTAACTTTCGAATAAGTGCCCACAGTTCTTCGTCATTCTTCCATTCCTCCCTTGCTTCATTTATCCAATCTGGTGGATAATAGAAATGGCACACAACAATGCTTCCACATCCTCATCCTTTCTTGAGAGTGCATCTGCCACCACATTTTGCTTCCCTTTTTTGTAGATGATTTCAAAGCATAACCCAACATCTTTGTGACGCACTTTTGTTGCTATTTAGAGGATAATCTTTGTTCTAAAAAGTATTCAAGGCTATCATGATCCATTTTTACGTTGAAGTGTCTTCCCATTAGGTAGGGTCGCCATTTCTTAAGTGCATGGAGTATTGCCAACATTTCCTTCTCATAAATAGCTTTGTGTAAAAACTTTCCCTTGATTGGATGACTTTCAAAAGCAATGGGTCTTTCATCTTGCATTAAAACAACACCAATTCCATTTCCTGAAGCATCACATTCCACAATAAAGGTTTTTGTGAAGTCTGGTGTAGCTAAGACTGGTGCTTGGCACATTGCCTCTTTAAGATGTTCGAAGGCCTTTGTTGCTTCTAGAGTCCATGAAAATGCATCTTTCTTCAATAATGTTGTTAGAGGTGCTGCTATTCTCCCATAATTCTTAACAAACTTGCGATAATACCCTGTCAACTTGAGAAATCCTCACAGATGCTTTATGGATGTGGGGATTTTCCATTCCTTAATGGCTTTAATTTTGATAGGGTCTACCTTAACCCCTTCATGAGATACAATATGACCCAAATATTCCACCTCTTTGACTTCGAGAAACATTTGGATCTTTTTGCATATAATTGTTTTTCCTCCAATAGTTGTAGCACCCTGTCAACATGTTCAACATGATCCTTCCAAGACTTGTTGTAGATTAGTATATCATCAAAAAATACTAACACAAATTTTCTAAGGAATGGTTTGAAAATTGAACTCATCGAAACTTGAAATGTTGAAGGTGCATTAGTAAGGCCAAAAGGCATGACCAAAAATTCATAATGACCCTCATGAGTTCTAAATGTTGTTTTCAGAATGTCTTTAATCTTCATTCTGATTTGATGATATCCTGAACGAAGACCAACTTGGTGAAGTAAATTGATCCATGCAATTCATCCAGTAATTCATCAATGACAGGAATGGGAAACTTATCTTTAATAGTGAGCTTGTTGAGCTCCCTATAATCCGGACACATGCTCCATGATCCATCCTTCTTGTGCACCAATACTACTGGAGCAGAGAAAGAACTTTGACTCGGTTGAATTATACCAGCCTCTAGCATTTCTGCAACCATACGTTCAATTTCACTCTTTTGGGCATAGGGATATCTGCACGGCCTGATGTTTGGAGGAACACTTCCTGGAATCAGATGAATAGCATGATCGTGATCACGAATAGGTGGGAGACCTTTGGGAGTCTCAAATACCTTGGAATCATTGTCCAAGACTTTTTGGAGATCTAGAGAAATAGAAGATTTTGATGTGCGAACCTCTAGCGAACATAATTGTGAAATTACACCTCTTTGTTCCTTTTTTAGAAGCTTTGTCATACCATTAGAGCTGATTATCTTTCCTGGTTTCCCTGCAATACCCCTTAATTCAACTTCCTTTCCTTCCATAGAAAATTTGATGACAAGTTCTTGAAAATAAAAAGTTATTGTACCCAAGGATTGTAGCCATTGGACTCCTAGTACAACATCAGCACCTCCCATCGGAATGGAAAGCATTGGACTAGTCAATACATATTCTCCCATGGATCGCTTGATATTATGGCACTTTCCAGAGAAATTTATTATTCCTCCATTTGTAACCATCACTTGACACTCTGGTGCTATATATAAGAAGCAATTCAATTCTTTTTCTACCTTACAATGAATAAAATTGTGGGTGCTTCCTGAATCAATCAACACTATTACCTTTTTCTTCTTGATTTGTCCTTCTATCTTGATGTTTTGAGGAGTGGTAATTCCCGCCAATGCATTACAAGTTATGGTTGGATTCATTTCTTCTTTATCTAGGCTTTTTTCTTGGAGTATATCCTCTTCTTTGGACCCTTCTTGCTCCTTTTCTTCTTCCTCTTCACAATCTATGTAGAATAATTTCTTCTCAGCACACTTATGACCTTTAGTGTATTTTCTATAACAACTGTAAACAAAGCCCTTTTTCTCTTTTCTCTTCCAATTGTTGTGGTGTCAACCTTATAGATTGTGGAAGACTAGGGGCAACAACACTTCCGTCTTTATAGTTGTGAGTGGTATGCTTCTTGGTTGCCATACTTTTTCTTTCCATTTTTCTTGCTAACCTGAATGCCTTCTCTAATGAATCAGGTTCCCAAAGGCGAACATCATGTTGGATATTATCCTTTAAAGACCCTATGAACACATCAATCCTATGCTCCTCTGGAATATCTTTTACCCTTATGTTCAATTTTTGGAACTCCTCAATGTGCTCCATTATTGAACCCTTTTGTTTGAGACTTATCAATTGGCTAAAAAAAGTGTTGCTTTTTGTATCCTCATAATGTGCTACCAATTCTTCAATAAAAATTGCCCAAGTGATAAATTGTTTACGAGAGCAAAGCCATTGATACCATACAAACTGATTTGGTTCCAAATATAAAGTTTCCATACGTACCTTTTGTGTGTTTTGCACATTATTGAGATCGAAGAATTGCTCCATCTGTAATATCCATGTGGCAGAATCCTTGCCATCAAACTTCCTCATATCGATTTTTGGAATATGGTGAGTCTTCGATCCAACATTAGCGTTTATGGAATCATGATTAAAATTTCTTTTATTCTCATCATGAGTTTCCTTTAGTACCCTTTCACCCTTAGTGCCCATTTCTTATAGCAACTTATTCATATTT
>APFE030657644.1:51809-70662 GCA_000404065.3 Pinus taeda
CCCCCCCCCCCCTCTCAGTATTATTTCCAACAGCTTGTTGGCCAATCTCCTTGGTTGTTGATACCGCTGCAAGCTCCAATGATTAGATCTATACATTTTCTCCTATAGTTAGTTGCAACATGAACTTGTGACAATTGTAAGATTCTACTTTATGCATGAAAGGAACGAAGGGACTTTGGTTCCTTTGGAATTTTATAAATCTATCAATATCCTCTCTTAGAGAAAAATATATTCTAAGTGTAGGTTTTCCTTAAGGTTTTATTTTCTGGTGCTATTGGATTTTTTGCTTGATCTATTACTGGTTTTGCTTCTTGTTTCCTTGGTTCATACTCTTGCTTCTAGTATTGTGTGCTACAAGCTTCTTGGGTTCTTATTTGTTATTTTTTCCTGCATGCCAACTAGACTCACCCTTTTGAAATCCAAGACTAGATTTATCCAATGGTTAATTCTGGATATCAAGAAAATTATCCAAGGCTACAATTCTCTTCTCCATCTTCCACCACTTTCTCAAGGATACCATTTCAGCTTCTAATCTCTCACACTCATTTCCCTTTTCTTAGTACTACTTCCTCATACCTTCCTCAACTTAATTTGATTTTGCTAATTTGACCTTTAATATGACAATCTCTTCCTTGAACTTGGCCTCCTTATCATCATAGATCTCCAATAATTTTTCTTGGATCAAAGTATGAATCATCAAAATTTCAACTCAAAAGAAAATCATTAATATTTATACCTTTAGGTTCATGATTTTCTGATCTCTTCGCATCATCAACTAAAACATTTGCACTAGTAGGATGAAACTCTTAAGGTTTAGTTTCTTGTTTTTGAAGGCCCTTGTCCTTTTTCTTTCTTTTGTTCACTTCTTCTCATTATCCATATTGCTTCTAGTACCATCTTCAAATATGGATTCTAGCTTGTCCCACATTCGTTTGACATATTTCAAACCTACTAGCCTCTTCAAATCATCATCATGAATATTCTTGTATATTATGCATCTAGCTTGTGCATCCTACTAGAAAAGTTCATTTGCAATTGGATCCTTGCCACGACCTTCACATACAAATATCCAAATGTTAGATCCATAAGAGAAAAACTGAGATTTAACATTTTTACTCCATACCTTGAATTTTGTAGCAATGAGTATAGCCATTCCTTAAGAAGTCATTCGGAAAAAAAAATGCAAATTTTTGCAACAAACCCTAGAACTACTCTCCAACAATAAAGTTACAATCAAGAGCCCCACTCTGATACTAGTTTCTAGAAACCTTTGAGCACTATTGAGAGGTGGGGGGGGTGAAACAGTAATGTGTCTTATTAACAATTTTCACCAATTTAAACTTCTCTATTGATTCATATATATCAACTAGAAATACATTAGATTATCTCAAAACATAAACCATATATGCAGGTAAAACAAGATAACCATATCAGAAAAAATAATCAACGAATCAAGGCATCCACAAAAACCATCACACAAGGGACACAAGATATCTAGTGGAAAACCCTTCACCAGGAAAAAAAACCATCCTTGTTGCTATTGTTATGCTATAATTCTTCTATTAAGAAAAATATTTCTTTTACATAGATTTGTTGACACCCATAATCTAGGAGACATGACCTCATATACAATAGGCCAACACCAATCAATGAGGAGACTCCATTCTACTGATCATCTCAGAAGACTACGTTCTCACATGGATCTACGCACTACCATCCACTGAAAGCCACCACGACCAATAATCCTTCCCCAACTCTGATTGGACTATCCAACTCCGGTTGGATGGAGAAACTATTCCTTTCACTGAAACTTCACAATCATTGCTCCATACCCATGAAGTCACAACTCCTCTACTCTATGTGGACCTCGTTTCATATATTTTCATACTTAATCACAATACTTTATGCTCAGACTGATTTAGCTCTGTAATCCAATCTCCAGCAATAAGACATCATCATCAAATCAAATAAAATCACCACAATCATATGCTCTCCACTTAAGCAAAATAGTGGCCTCAATCCATCCAACAAAAAATAAAAAATAATATCACCAACAACAAAAATAAACCTCACACTCAACCATAATATCAAACCCTCACTCCAAACTGTAATTTCTGCATAATACAATTATCAGCATACAACACAATGGTTATGTGCCAAATGCATCAGCAACCCTATAAAACAAAAGTGAGAGTCTCAAATATGGAGCACTGCCAAGCTCTCCATCTCTACCAACACCTTTGCGACAATATTTTCTTCTCTTATCTACAATCTGAGGTTTTGAATCAAAACACTACTTCAACAAATAGATCTACTCATTTTGCTGCCATTAGAACACATGCATTGAAGCATCTATGCTCACCACTACGTGTTGGGTAATTTAATTGAGTCTTAAACTACTTGCATTTATATGTTAATCCGTGTACGTGAGCTTGTGAAGTATACATGCATTGTATGTGCTCAGAAATTATTTTCAATTCAAAGAAAAAAAGGTAAATCAGAAAGATGCAAAAATGTAATGAAAATCTATCTATGACTAAGTTTTGATAATAATATGCACATGTTTTTTCTTAAAAGGCCAATGAATTAAAACTCAAAACTTTGAAATTTAAATGAACTTTTAAAGCAAACTATACTATCAAAACTTCAAGATCTATTCTAATTGGAGAAGAAATTGAAATCTATTATACTGAACAAAAATTGAAGTCTATTTTATTAAACAATGAAAGGAAATCTAACTATCAAATTAACAACACAACTATTCTACAAAACTTGGAATTGGAAATTATTCTAGAAAGCAGTGAAAAACAATGATATGTTGACAAAATTTCAAGTGCAAGAGCCTCCATATCTTATCAAAATGATGCTAGAACAAACATGAAAATGAAATCAATTCTTGGAAAATACTTCAAGGAAAGTGGTTTTGGATTTTTAAGTTCATATTGAGCACTCAACCTATAATAGAAAAAATAAATTAATTAAATTAAATTAAAACAAATAAAAATTAAAATAAATAAATAAAATTAAAAAATTAAAAAATTAAAAAATAAAAATAAAAAACTAATAATAAATAAATAAAAGCTAAAAATTAAAAAATTAAAAATTAAAATTAAAAAATAAAAACAAAAAAAATAAACAAAAAAAAAAAAATCTAGTAAGCAAACTATATTGAAAACAGAGAATTCAAACATTTAAAGCGACTAAATTGAAGAAAATTCTTAAAAAATGGGATTAAAATAACAACTATGCTATGTCACAACTCCATAAGGGCCCCCCCTGGTGTGTGAGGAATTATAAACTCAAACCACTTGATTCAAATCACCAATTTCATTAAGAATTGCGTCATATTAGAGATTACATTCACTGTGAAAAAAACATAGAGTTCTTGTTCTTCAAGTAGCAACAATAATTACAAGTTAATATTCATCCTTGACATCTGATCTCCCCCCCATCAAAGAGATTGCAATTTATAGATTTTTGAAGCAACAAGAAACTCAAAATTTCATTGCATGAATTATGGTCATAAGATCAGTTTTGAAAGTAAATCCAAACTTATTTGATAGTTCCTTGGATCAAAGATCTTCCCAAATATGGTAAGAATGATCTCCATGTCATGAATTTTCTAAAGAATAACTTGTTCCAATATTTTTGGTAAATGTACATTGAATGAAAAATTAGAAAACTATTTATCCACGTAATATGAAAATATGGCTCCAAAGAACCCAAAAAATATCTCAAATGGTAACGAATTTGAGAGAATTTCTTGTAGAAACCTAATTGGGCCTGTGTTGAAAAAACCCATGTTTTCATTTTCCGAAATTCATTTTAATTTTCTCAGAAAACATGTTTGAAGTTTACTAGTAAAAACTGCTACGTTTTAGCTTTGATCTTTTACTGGAGGTCCACGCATGTGAGCTGTGTGGAATTTGACCAATACAAATCCATATTGGAGCCTCTAAAAACCAAGTCCAAGTGCCAGATTTCCTTCTAGAGTGGTGCTACTACCTCAACCATGGAGATAGCTATAGAAACTTGACTAAACTGCAGGAACTTGAATTGGCCAAACTATCATTAGTAAACCATGCATAATTATTCTTAATATATTAAAAATAAAGGAAAATTATGTCAATTAACCACTTAGACATATAGAGGGACATCATGAAGAATTATGGTAAAAATGGTGGCAAGTGAGGGAAAAGGTGTAATGGATAATTGGAGGTAAAGGCTTAATGAATGACAAAACAAGTGAGAATGATGACAAATAAGTGACCCAACATCTCCCCCACACTAAGATCTTTGCATGTCCTCATGAAAAGTGAGTCCCAAAAATGAACTCATATACCTCTTTTCTTTATCCACACAAGGTTGTCCTATTTCATTCTTGAAGAGTGTTGCTTTAAAAGATGTTGATTGATCTTTATCAATGAATTTCTTCTTATATCACATGTCCTTTCTCCTTGCTAACATCATGAGAGCATGAATCCTTAATAATAGCTTGATTACTTCCATAAAATAAAGAATTTGTTTTTACACTTTACTGAAGTCCACACCAAGTCTCATCTCCATGGAATCAGGCTAATTTACAACACCCCTTTCTTTGATGCCTAAATCTGAAAGTTGCAATGGAAAATGAAACATCAAATAAAATAAAAGAGGAATGCACACCATTGAAAACACAACTCCCAAGAAGTTATATATAATCCAAATTAGCTTCTCCCAAAACATACTATTTTCATATTTTCCTTCTATTGTATTCATCTTAGAATCCACATCACCCAATTGTGTTGTAATTAGACCATAACGTGTCCAAGAAATGAAGTTGAACCAATAAAACCATCTCTACCATACAATAGTTTTCAACCAAGGGACAATGAACCCATATAAGAGATTCCAAGATGAATAAAAGTTTGATGAAATGATTGAAGAAACATGGTAACTTGGAGTAATAACAACTGGTAACATCTCAAAGTAGGTGAAGCAGAGGAAGTTGAAAAATATGAAGAAGAGGAACCACAAAATTTTGGCTAATGTCCACTCAAGAGAAATCATGGAGCAGACTCAAATTGATTTGCATTAGTAAAAATGAGTAACAACTTACCGCATCCAAGGCTTAATTCAGTTCTTTGCAAATGTGAATCATGTTCATTACCATACTTTTGGAGGTGTACTTCTTCAAATCCTTATTTATGCATGTTGAAATAGGGTACCAATGTCCTCTACATGAGCCTTGATGAATATGCATTGACTATGTAAATAAATGAAAGCATTTTTTGTTGTTGCTAAGCTCCTGTTGCATTTGCTTTATGATATGAAAAGAACCTTTTGCCATTTTTTTCACTTTGTACTCAAATCTTGTTCTTGGTAATTGCATATATTCTTGCAAGGTAGCATCCTTGTGATATGATACTCATAGAAGAAGAAAAAAATGTGAAAAAATTGGTACAAATGTGCAGACCACAAAGCACTTTGAGGATCTCTTTTTGCTATTAAAATATTTTTGAGTTGAAATTGCTATACATGCCTTAGCTAATTCCATCTTTTGCTCAGTATAGGAATGAAGACAAAGCATCTCTTTTTTACCTTTGTTGTCTTCAACATATAATATGAGAAGGTAGGATCATAGTGTCAATGTTAGGCATTGATATATATTGCATAACATATATCACATAAGTGATGGCCACCAACCATTACCTTCATTCTTTCACAAGCACATATCATCAATTAGATTTTTCTCCAAACCCTGCAAATTCTAACTTGAACCTAACTCTTAAGCACATCATATTCAAATTACCAAAAGCTAGTAGATTGATATAAAATTTCAAACTCGGGGACTATAAGACATTCATGGTGACTTCTACAATGGATCACTGCCATGACAAGCTTTAATACTCATAATATTTGTATGATGACTTTTGAATATATTGCACACTATTTCTTGATCACAAAGCTTGAGGATAGAGCATGAATTTGGTATGAGGGATAGATCAGTGATGGAAAATATGGTTGAGTGGTTCTGTTAATGATGAAAAAGGTTGTTGAGGGCTAGGTCAGTGATGGAGAAGATGGATTGCATGAATGGTAATTGAAGTGGGTTATTTATCACATTTTTCTAAATTTTTAATAAACTAAAAAACCTTATGAAAGTTCTTACCTCAAGTTTACCTTTTGAAGAATTTGAAATGTTGAAGTAGGGGTTGTAGATGTCGAAATAAAACCATTCTACTATCAAATAAATTCTTGAATCTTGAGCTTTTAAAAATTATGAAAATGACTTATCATATCAGCCAATATTGCACAAAAACCTATGCCACAAACTTATTTTAAGGTCAAATTGAGTGCTTCGAAAGGGAAACTGTATTTTTACCTCTCTCACCATAAAATGCCTTCAAAATTCACTTTTGATGAAGAAAATGATATTTTCTGCAAAAATACCAAATTTTGTCCTACTTTGTGCACAATGGTAAAAATTGAAAATCTGCCTTAAAACCCCACTTGAAATGCCCTTCAAAAATTCTCTTTTTTTAATTATGCCCATGTATTACTCAATTTATCATATTGCGAGAAAAACTAGTATCTCAGAATGTTTTATTTATTCTCCAATTTCTTGTAATCTCTATGCCAAAATTGTATCTGGAACAAACTGTTACAGCCAAAAATAGGTTGCTACAACAATAGCTGCAGAAACTGCAAGTTTCTATAGATATTGTAGAAAATGTCAATTTTCATGGCTATTTATATTCTTCTTATGAAATTTGTTTTCTCTGAGTCTGAACCACTGATTTGGATTGTGTGATGCATGTTGATGTAGAAATCATGAAGCATGATGCATGTTGACTAAAACTAGACCCAATTTTATTAATTTTCTTGAAAAGGAAATGCATGAAGAAGAGTTGTAGTGGGGCCATCATGCTGTTGTTGAATGTCAAAAATATGAACATGTTGCTACAAGAAACTAATAAAATATTGCTGCAAGTTGTTGTTGATTCCATAAAACCTGTAGTCTTCATCAAAACCAAAATTCATGGTATAATTCTTACCATGCAAATGAATGTGATGAAATCGAGCATGGAAAGAAATCATTGGATTACCGATCAATGATGAAAATCGTTAACCAATGCGAGACAACTCACCAATAATGTAAATGAGTGTCAAGGTATCTGATTGCATCTTGATGGGGAAGAATGAATGTGTTGCAGTCGAGTCACCTGCAAGATCTAACAATCAAGAGACGTTGTATTCTCATTATTGTCAACAAGGAGGCTTTCCATTGATATATGCAAGTTCCAAGGCACTCCAAATAATCTCTGATCTTGATACCAGATAAGGTGTTGAAGTTGATGAGAGAAGATCTATTGGAAGGTGGGCCTTAAGGAATCCCACATCAACCAACTTGAGCATAGAACCAAAAGTGATTTGAAGAACCATAATAAAATATTGAAACCATCATAAAAATATAAAACTTATTGTGAACGTTGCTTGCTAGTTTTCTAGTTTTCAAGAAAATCTCATGTCCAATTACACCAACAAGCTGGTTTTCACAATAGGACTTATTTTTTCTTTTATTTTTTTTATTTTTTTGTTTTTTATATGTCCTACTCTACTTGAAAAAGAAATCTTTTTCAAGTATATGAATGTTGCCAATGGAACCATGTGTGTAACAAGATGATAGCTAAACTCATATGTAGGTTTGAAAGATACGCTTTGATATGTGCCAATATATGATAGACCAACTGCCTTGATTGAGATGATGTCAAAAAATATTGAAGAATCGAGCACTGGGATCTGATGACTATCTTGAACCAAGATTCACTATAATCTTGTCTTCCTTGGCTTCCTTCTATCATGCCATGAAAGTATTCAAATATGTAATCCCCATTTATAGAATTTGGTTAAAGGCATGCATGGAAATTTTCAATCTTAGGTTCCAACAACCACTCTTCTTCAATGGGCATCCATGATTCTTGGACCTTATCTCAATATTATTCTTCTACTTATTGTTCTTCAATGGAAACTGGAGAATCAATTTGCAATACCTCAACATTGTAAGTGGATTGAGGTATTTTATTATTGGGGATCTAAAATAGTTGTGTAGGTAGTGGAGTGGGAATGAATCTTTAGGGTGCTTGTGTGGGTGGTAACGGGAAAGGTTGAATTGAGGTCAACTGAGGGTGAAATTGACGTTGTGGTGGAGATGAATGATATGTATAACATTGATATTGGTATTGAGGATACTAAGGAAAAGGTTGAGGATATGGTGGATTTCTTTTGTAAGGCCCTTGCCAACCTTGTTACCAAGATTAGTTTTGAGGTTGGGATTGAGATGGCCAAGGTTTCCAGGGCAAGGGTGTTTTCCAATTACTTTTATATTGTTGTGCATAACATGAATTAAGATCATGTGTCATACCGGATTGATGAGTCTTGCATGGTCCTCTTAGAGCTACATAATAGGATTGTTTCAGTGTTTGATTTGCTCCTTGGTAAACTTACTTTAACCCTAGTAATGATGGGAAACCTTTAGTAGTATGTGATCTTGCACATATTTCACAAATTTTAATGCTATCAAGTGGACATTCATGAAAAGCGTGTTTCTTTCTACATTTAGGGAAAAATATAAATGAAGCAACAATCTCAACTTTTTGCTTGTTTTTCATTATTAGCATATCAATTTGTTCATTTAAATTACCCAGAATGATTAGAAAATTTTTAAGTTCAGTTTGACTTACCAATCCTAATGTCAACTTAGTTACTCTTCCCATAACTGGATCTTGAGGGGACCTTCCATACTTTGCTTTTCCTCTTGATATGTTCTTTCACAGTTCACAAATCTCTTGAAATGACAATTGAGAGACATATCCTTTGCCCACCATGTTAAGAAGATCAATCCATTCATCACTTATAGCTTTTAGTAAGAGAGTTTTTAATGTGTCTAATCCTAAATCATGCAATTCAGATATTTTCACATTATATGTAAATCTCTCCACTAAATCTTCTAGGCTTTCATCCTCTTTTTAGTTAATTTTAAAGACTTCATTTCTAAGGTCATGGTGTATGGAATAATCTTATATTTTTCCAAAAATTCTCTTTTCATATCATCCCATGTCCTTATAGAATTTGTTCCTAAATTCATGCACCATCTAAGAGCTCTATCCTTCAATGTTGTCGGAAACAAATTCAATTTGTGAATGTGCAATGAGTATCCATAAGATCTACACAGTATTTCAAATTCGAAAAGAAAAGTTTCTAGGTCTTCTGATCTATACCTTTGAATTTAGGGCATATGGATGGATGGATGTTCTTCATATGAACGTTGATATCGGTTTCTTGAATGGGAAATCCAAAAGGATCTTCCTCATTGTCATCATCTACAACCATTTCTTATACCTCCTTTTTCACCTTTTCTTCTACTTGCAAAACTAGGAATTCATGATGTGAATGTGTGGCTCTTACTGCACCACGTGATATAGTGGGGGTGGCAGGTGATTGACGTTCTTTTTCAATGAATCTACTTCTAGGATGTACTAAAATTAAATTAGTGTTATGTAAATAAATGGATGCTTCTAAGAATGAGATTAAATCGAAAGCTAACACCTATGCATACTTCCCTAGCAATGATGCCAAAATGTTGGGCAATTTAATTGACTCTTAAATTACTTGCATTTATATGTCAATCCAGGTACTTGATCTTGCAAAGTATACATACATTGTATGTGTTAGGAAATTTACTTTCAATTCAAAGAAAAAAAGGTAAATAAGAAAGATGCAAAAATGTAATGAAAATATATCTATCACCAAGTATTGATAAGCATATGCACATGTTTTGTCTTAAAATGCCAATGAATTCAAACTCAAAACTTCGAAATATAAATGAACTTTTAAAGCAAAATATACTATCAAAACTTCAAGATTTATTCTAATTGGACAAGAAATTGAAATCTATTATACTGAAGAAAAATTAATAATAATAATAACAATAATTTGAAATCTATTTTATTAAACAATGAAAGGAAATATAACTATCAAATTAACAACACAACTATTCTACAAAACTTGGAATTGGAAACTATTCTAGAAAGCAGTGAAAAAAATTGATATGTTGACAAAATTTCAAGTGCAAGAGCCTCCATGTCTGATCAAAATGACGACTAGAACAAGCACAAGAAATTCTTGGAAAATACTTCAAGGAAAGTGTTTTTGGATTTTTAAGTTTATATTGAGCACTCAATCTGTAACAAACAGAAAGAAAAACAAGTAAGCAAACTATATTGAAAATAGAGAATTCAAACATTTAAAGAGATTAAAAACTAAATCAAAGCAAATACAGCAGGGAAAATATATATATATTATATATATATATATATATATATATATATAGTATATATATATATATACTACTATATATATATAGTATATATATTATATATGAGATTCAAATGACAACTATATTATCTCACAACTCCACAGGGGAGCCTCTTAGCGAGTGTGAGGAATTTTAAACTCAAATCACTTGATTCAAATAAACAATTTCATTAATATTTGTGCCATATTAGAGATTACACTCATAATGAAAAAAATTAGAGTTCTTCTTCTTCAAATAGCAGCAACAATTACAAATTAATAGTCATCCTTCACATTTGATCTCTTCCCCCCCCTCCATCAAAGAGACTTCAATTTATAGAGTTTTGAAGCAACAAGAAACTCAGAATTTCATTGCATGAATTCTGGTCATGAGATCAATTTTGAAAATAAAACCCAACCTTATTTGATGGATCCTTAGATCAAAGATCTGCCCAAATATGATAAGAATGATCTCCTGCAACGAATTTGCTAAAGAACAACTTGTTCCAATATTTTTGATGATTGTGCATTGAATGGTGAATTAGAAAACCATTTATCCATGTAATATGTAAAAGAGGGATCCAAAGAACCTAGAAAATATCTCAAATGGTAACGAATTTGAGAAAAATTATCATTGAAAATCTAATTGGGCCTGTGTTTAAAAAAAACCCATGTTTTCATTTTCCAAAATTCATTTTCATTTTGTCAGAAAACACATTTGAAGTTGATTGGTCAAAATAATTGTTGTGTTTTTCCTTTGATCTTTTGTTGGAGGTCAACACGTACAAGATGGGTGGAATTTTACCAATACAAATCCATATTCGAGCTTCTAGAAACCAAGTCCAAGTGTCAGATTTCCTTCTAGAGTTGTGCTACTACCTCAACCATGGAGATAGCTACAAAAGCTTGAGTAAACTGCATAAACTTGAATTGGCCAAACTATCATTAGTAAGCCATGCATAATTCTTCTTAATCTATTAAAAATAAAGGAAAATGATGTTAATTAACCTCTTAGACATACAGCGGCACATCATGAATAATTATGGTAAAAATGGGGCAAGTGAGTGAAATGGTGTAATGGATAGTTGGAAGTAATGGCTTAATGAATGACAAAAACAAGTGATAATGATGACAAACCAGTGACCCAACATTATGTCTAAAGCATATTTCCTCTATGAAACCTTCTCTAACTCACTCTAACACTTCATTAACCTCACCTAGCTCCAAAATGAAGAATATAAAACATGTAGGGCGAAATTCACCTTAATCCTGGGATCAATAGTGCACAAAGTTGACAAAATCAAGCCACTATCACCACTACTTGTGTAATAAAGGTGTTCACATCATTGGAGGACTTTTTCAAACAATTATCATCCTTTACAAATTAATCTAGAAGCCTCTGGGAATTTCCAAGTCAAATTACACTCGATCTGTGCGAGGAATTTGAAGCATTTTTTGTGAAAAAATCTCAATCTCATGGAAAAAGCTTCTTGATTTAGGTTGCAACTACATGCACAAGCTTGTATCCATGTTGTTAGAGCCTTTCAACCACATACACAAGCTTGCATGGGTGTAGTTGGGGTAAAACATATGGAAGCCTAGAACTATGCCACATGTTTGGTTACCTTCATCAACATCTAAACTCACCTCTAAACCTTATTTAAGCTTAGTAACACCTATGCAAGTGGATCAAACATGTATCCCAAGTGCTATTGTCAAGTTGACCTAAGGGCCAACAAACAAAGGTCGACAAGCCTGCCAACAACTCCTCGACTCTCCATAAACACCTACACAAGTTGCAACACATCTTAATAGACTTGTAACACAACTGTAATACCTCAACAACATCCTCATAAAGCCAAACCATCACTACAACAAGTCCTCTCCATGAGCATAAGCATGAAGACCTAGTATGCCAACTCATCAAGTGAGCCAACATCTCTAGCATTGTAGCCACAACATCTATATGTAACAACATCAACAATGCCTCCAATCAATGCATAAAAATTGATCACAACATTGACATCAATTCACATGTCAACACATTCCAACACAATACAAGTCAAGGAAACACCTCCATGAACCCATATTGCCATCATCTGACGATCAATACATCACAAGATTGACATCATAAGTTTGACATCAATTCCAACACAATCAACTCAATGTTAAATCACCCAAATGCAACCATATTCTACAAGGATGGCATCAATACATCAGCTAGACTACATAGATGTTTTCCATTGAAAATGAATAGAATACTTTGTGTTTGGTTCTCTTTCTATCTATGTAATTGAATATTTATGTATGATTTATTTTCCATCATTATATACTTTGTACTATGAAGAAAAATGTTATGTATCATTAAGTAATTTGAATATTGATATTGTGATATGCCTTTGGACATGCCAAATAGATATAAAAATACATGTTCATCAGTTTTGAAATAGAACTAGCAATGCACATTAGTTATAATATAGGTCTATGACATATATACATTTACAAGTGAATTATAATGTCTAATTGGAAAAAGAAAATTAGTTTCTCATTTCAACCACATCAACCCCATTTTTTACTCTAAAATATGGACCAATGTTTCATAATCTCATCAAGTCTCTAGTGTCTTCTACCTATTCAACCCAACATTGAATCTAAAATTCAAAACAACATATGACAATGACTACCCAATGGATAATTCTATCATTGATTTCTAAACATTGTGTGAGAGTTAACGTTATCCTCTAAATGCATAACAAAATCCCTTATGTTGGAGATCCTTTCCATATACCCCCGCCTAGTATATTCTTTCCTATTATTGTTTCTTCATCTATGGTAGTTTTTAGGACACAAAGATTACTAATATGTCAAAAAATGTCAATTTTGTATGACAACCAACAATGTCCCCACTAAAAAAACACATACCATACAAAACAATGAATACTAAAAAGCAATTCAAATTAATATAGAAGAAACCAAATCATGAAGTTATCTCAATATAAATTGTAGAAACGGACATTATATGTTATCCAATGATACACACTCGACATAAATAGAGAATTGTTGCAATGATAGAGAAGAGAATCAATAGATCAAATATAGACCTAAAAAGTAATATCATATCAAAGTACACCCAATAAAAAACTTATCATGAAAAAACAACACAATCAAAAGCCAACATAGTGAAACCATTTATAATGATTGAATGTGCCTAAAAAAAAAAAAAAACGACTTGGCATGAAAGAAAAAAGAAATAAGAGTTGATCCATATTCTAATAATGCACATCTAAGAGTCATTTACTAGTAAACACTAGTTATTCCTTTCTACCACAAGACATATCCCTATTTTACATCCATTATAAACCTAGTTTGGTAGTTAAATACATGGAATATGCATTCAATAATACAATGACACAATTATTTGGAAACTACCATGGATATTTTGGAATATTTTTCCACAATTGATTTGATAAAATAACTCAAATATATACTATGTAGATTAATTTTCCTTTTGACCTCAGATTATTTAATGATTAATTAACTGAAAGAAATAGTTGAAATGCAAGAAATAGTGAAAATAAATAAATAAACAAGCACCAACCAAAATAGACACAAGTTTTACCTTGGGAAACCCTTACAAGATGTTATAAGCCTAACTTAAAGCATACAATAACATGCTACATATTGGAAATAACATGAACACATGAGAATACATAAACAAAAATATAATCTATGAATGAATTCCAATCAAGTTTCTATTAGTATTCATGCATACTTATACAAAGGTGATGTGGTTAGAGTAGTTGTACCCAATCCAACCAATCCTTCATTTTCTTTATTTTACATAATTACCAAGTGTTACTCTCATTTATTTAATGTATTATGTATGATTACACACGTATATCTAAAATTCCCCTACAACGTCTCTCCCACCCTCAATGCAATTCTCACCTCGAGCAAGGATGCAACAATGTCTTGAATATCTACTTCTTGTAGAAGTATTGTTACTATAAATAAACCATGCATATCATTATGCATAGGTAACTCAGCTACAATAATTTCCAATTGGATAGGGAGATACACATGTACAAGGCTTACAATGACTTCTAATTGTTTGGTGGCCACTTATTGCATATTTCAGTTATTCACATTCTCTACAATCTCTCAAGCATATGGACTACAACTCCAACCAGGAATTGTTGGGTAGCTCCTCTCCAATCCAAGGGCATCTCTTTTGTCTCTCAGTGGATGAGTCCAATGCATGACTATCACTCCTGGGAGTTCTTCATTCATACATAAAATAAGTGAAACTATGCCATATCAAGCATCCTTCTCTTTACCTTTGTCACAACCCAAGTACCATTATGCAACTTCACACTTTAGCGCTTTGTGTGTTCCACTCTTTTCTAACTTCATGTTCTTGAAATTCCTGTTCCTGCAAGTGCTTTTGTAAAAAAAAAAAAAAAAAATGTTACTTTGACAATTTTGCTACAAAATTTTGTAGCAACACATTCAAGTTTATTCTTGGTAATAGATGCTATGTTGCTTTTGTTTGTTTTAAGTTGCTATGGACATGGTTGTGATTTTTCTAATTTCTTTAGAAATAAATTATAGTGTGCAATTTTATGTTTACATGAAGGATGACCCTATATGACTCACTAACTCAATAAAAAGGAATTTCCTTGGGTAAAGCTTACATTATTGACTAAAAATCGACCAACATCAACTAGAAACTGACTTTGTTTAAATTTTACATCAATAATAATTAAATTACTTAATCAAAAAGGCACTTTTACCTTCTTTCTCTCTTATTTTTTAACTTAATTAATACTCAACTAGACATAACTCATACTCGAGACTACTATTCTTCATGTAATCAATTATTTTTCATAGCACTCTCCCTTATATTTATATATATATATATATATATATAACAAGTGCACCATATACTCCATTCTTCCACAAATTAAGTGATTTTCTCATAGTGCCTTTTCATTCTTCAAAATTCACGATAAAAAATTGATTAAATAGAATGGTAGTCCTCTTGTATCTTTATAAGAAGAGGCCTTATTTTGAAAATATTTTAGTCAAATAGTTGTGTGCTTTAATGACCAGGTTGACTAGCATGTCCATATTCATACCAGCCTAATTAATGTTCTTGATTGGTCAACTATGTAGAATTTAAATAAGTGAAAGTTGACAATCAATTTTAAGTCGATCATTTCACATGTCAAGTAGGTTGATCAGTTCGATTGTCGACTTTTCTTTGCACTCTTTCATATCAACTTTCTACCATATTGTGCATCATGTATCCTTGATTTATGCATCCCTTGGAAGCATCATTGGAAGATTGAGTCTGCTAAACCAGATCCCTCGATATCTATTAAATCCAAATTTAAAAGTGCTTCTAGTGCTTAAAAAAATTGTATTGGTAGAGTTGAATGGTCAAAGTGAAAATTGGATAACCCAACAAATTTACAATTGAACAATAAAAAATTAATTCATTGCAAACCCACATATATATATATATATAGGGATCCAATTAAGTGAATATTCCACTGCAATCAATCAATTCAATTCATCAATAAGAGCTTTCTCTTAGTCATGTATCTCAATAATTGACTAATTCAACTATTTGGTTTTGCTTACTTAGTTCTGAGAGAACCACAATCCAATACTATGTACATGTCAATTTCAAATCATTATTGCACTTTATATACTTGTGCAATAAAACCTTGAAGTTTGTTAACACGCACTCACCTTGGTGAATCAACCAGTTAGATCGACCAAGTCACCTGGTTGATTCACCTATGTTCATCGAGCATTAAAAATATTATATTCTTGGATTAATTTATCTTTCTAGCATTGCAATCCTTACTTGAAATACTCCCTTGAATCTATATCCGGATGAACTAGTGGTGCTTAAATGGGCCCATCCTTTACCTAGTGAGTTGATCAATGTATGACTTTGGGCAGCCTTTACCGGGTGAGTTGATCAATGTATGATTTTGGGTGTTAGCACCAAAGACAAGAAGACATTAACGCCAACAATCACATCATTGATTGATAGTAGTATCCTTTTCCCCTCTACTTTGTTGGTCTCGTTATCAATTGGGCTACAAGAACTAATGAGATGACATAGTTCTATGACCACCCAAGTGAACAAGTAGAGAACCTCAATTTTGATATGCAGAACGAGTTTATAGATGTTTGCATACTATCATAGATCCATCTTAAATACCGATCTAACATGAGCCAAGAGGGATACAATTTCTCCACGTGAAAACTGTTTTATGAGCCAACATTATTTAAATGTTTTGTATAGTTATTTAATTTTTTTTAATTTTTAGATTTAAAAAAAAAAAAAAAATTGCCAACATGAGCAAAAATTCAACTTTGATGATGGACGGATGGGGTTACACATCATACTGGGTTGTAGAATGAGCCTCTCGGCTCAACAAGTGTCTACGTTAGATTCCATATATGTCTTGCTTCTTCTACATAATGAAAATTGTAGATTATATTCAATGGAGCAATGTCCATGAGTAAGTTTCTAAAGTCCATTTTTAAAATCACAAGCATCTTTAAAAAAAAAAATGCATGCTTTTTTAATCTTCCGCGAGACTTTGATAAACTCATCTTTATTTATTTTCTTCATTTTGGTTTCTTACATAGATGAGCAACATCCATTATCAATATTTCATGTACAACATGCACATTCTTTGAGCATTTCTTCAACCAACATCTTTCACAAACATCTCTTCACTTGAAAAGTATCCTCTTTGTTTTCTTTGTGTAGGTTCATTTTATTTTGTCTTCTTGCAGGTGCAGTCCACTCCCTGATTCATTGTTGTTGTCTTCCATCCAAATGAAGGAGGAAACAATGCCACATGTTATAAGCATAACTTATAACGTACAAGAATAGGCTACATCTTGGTAATAGCACAAACACATGAGAATACACAAAAAAGAACATAATTTTGGAAGGAATTCCAACCAAGTTTTTATTAACCTTCATGCATAATTTTACATAGGTGATGTGGTTGGAGCGATTGTACCCACTCAAACCAATCCTTCATTTACTTTACTTTAGATATTTACCAAGTGTTACTCTCATTTACTTAATGTATTATTCATGACGACACAAATAGGCCTGAAAGGCCCCTACAACATGGGAGAAAACCCAGTTAGAAGGTGAGGTTGCTTTACACTCTTTTCTCTAGTATGGAAATATGGAAGTACAAAGGAATAAGCACTCTCTATGGAGTTACCTAAGACTTGTGGCCTACAAGGCTACTACAAAACCTTAATCCCTTTGTTTTCTTCTCTAACTTCCCACTTCCAATTAATATTCCCAACTATGGAATAAAATGCAATAGCATAGAATGCAAATAATACTCATCCTAGTGGCCTAGTATTTAACATAGACCGATAAATAAGTTGGGTAATGTTTGAATCCCTCAACCCTCAACTAAGTTATGGTTTTGGACCTTCTAGAGTATTCTTTATGTTCCACACATGGCTAGCCCCATATGCATGAGTAATGGGGTTTGACTTTGCCTCCTCTCATACCATGGTGGTCAACATCATAGGTGAACATGTGAGCGACATAATTTTTGCATATAAATTCAAATAAATGTGATTCTTTCACTATTATAAATATATCTCAGTGTAGACTAGTTTCTTGGGATCTGACACTAAAGCAATAAATCTTTGACCCCAAAAAAATGTTATTTAATGCCTCAAAATGGATCTAGAAGTTTTCAAACCCTGATTCTCCAAATTGAGACGTGCTATTAAAAAATGACCTTGCAAGCTTATTCCTCTATTTTTTACTACTCTCAAAGCATCAATATAGATGGAAAATAACACAATGATCCAACCTAGATCACTTGAAAATAAACACACACATTAAATAGAAATGTCCATTAGGATAATAATGATATTGGAAAAAACCCCACATATATATGTATAATAAATATTCTAATTTCTAAGGATTTTATCCAGTATCTAGAAGTTTTTTGCAATTTATAGAGCGATATAATTTTATTCTATATAATTTGGGAAAATAATGCTAAGGAAAAAATGGAAATTAGAAAATAAATAAATAAATATTAAAAAGATTGGAAAATTGGAAAATTAGCCCACGGCAAAAATCTAGCTCCGAAAATTTTCCCTATATAGAAGATATTAATAAAACAAATGTTGTTATAAAAGAAAAAATAAAGAAAATATTTACCATGTGTGTGCATATATATATATACAAAACCTTAATCCCTTTGTTTTCTTCTCTAACTTCCCACTTCCAATTAATATTCCCAACTATGGAATAAAATGCAATAGCATAGAATGCAAATAATACTCATCCTAGTGGCCTAGTATTTAACATAGACCGATAAATAAGTTGGGTAATGTTTGAATCCCTCAACCCTCAACTAAGTTATGGTTTTGGACCTTCTAGAGTATTCTTTATGTTCCACACATGGCTAGCCCCATATGCATGAGTAATGGGGTTTGACTT